>QXEO01000206.1:242278-312527 GCA_007115705.1 Dactylis glomerata | reverse complement strand
AAGATAGTTGGGAACCCATCATTGATATGCATGTTAATGGTTTTGATTGTCATGCTTTATGTGATCTAGGTGCTAGTATTTCTATTATACCTAGAAAAATTTATGACATGCTTGATTTACCACCGCTTGAAAAGTGTTATTATGATGTTCCTATTGCTGATGTTGCTAAGAAGAAACCTTTGGGAAGGATTAATGATGTTCTTATTGTCGGTGTTCTGGATACCGGGGTATCCCGGTCCACCTGCTCCTGGGCCCCGTCATTGGCCCATCTTCAGCCCAGGGGAGAGCCAACGACCCAAGCTACGGAGAAGACCCTCATGAGGAGGCGCCTCATGAGGAGAACAACGGTGAAAACTGCTAAGGACTAGAAGACCTCCTCACGAGCTCCCGCTGGTGAGGAGAGGGACCGAGTCCATGTCAGCTCAGCACGTTGGCGTGCAGAGCAAGAAGATAAAGGGCAGAAGACCGCGTACCGCCCATGCTACCCCTGACAGGGAGGAGACCAACTTTCGCTGTGCCTGCCCAAAGCGGCACAGTGGTTGTTGGCCACCCCCCTAAAAATAGCGTGGACGGTGCAGGGCGCCAGAGAAAGACGTCAGCTTCCTCCACCCATTCCGGTGGACCGGCGCCACTACTCTACGAAGAATACATCCACAGAAGATTGTAGTCTACAGCTGTCCTCCCTCCTTGGCCGTGTGTGGCAACCCCTTCCCCAAGAAGATAAGGGGAAGGAGGACCTTGGCGCTATAAAAGGAGGGGAGGCCACCCCTTAGATCGGATCTTCATCTTCTCCAAGCTGCTAGCTGGGCACGCAGGTTCTTCAACCTCTGGCCAGCTAGAGCTTTGTAACCAAGACCTTGTACTCCTCGCGAGGTGTCACATTGTAATACAAGAAGGCAGGAAGTAGGGGTGTTACCTCACCATGAGGGCCCTGAACCTGGGTAAAGCTCGGTGTCTCTCTCTGTAGTGTGTAGTGCGTTCAACGACTCGAGGCTTCTATCCCCGTGCTTCATTGCGATCCCAAATCTCACACGTTCAGCCCCCTGCGTTCAAATCTTTGGGTTCGTCGTGTGGTACCCCGTGCTCTTGCGACACGAAATCCATCGACATTTGGCGCGCCAGGTAGGGGGCTGTGGTGTGTTTTCTTCCAGATCTACTTTGACATGGCCAACGCCAACGCAAGGCTTGAGCGTCTTTGCCGTCGCAACGCTGTTCGGGGGCAAACCAAGCCCATCTTCCATCGTCGTGAAGCTTCGGCCGGGGAAGAAGAGGAAGAAGATCTAGAGTCCTCCTACCTCCCGTCCGGGCGTACAGAGCCTTCGCTCTCCTTCACCGCCACCGCCACTTCTCGCGCTCGTTCTGGGAGTCAGCTATCTCCTGCATAGGCTCTCGCCATGGCGCAAGAGCTGTTGCGCTATCAACCCACTAACGATGGGCGTGAGGGGTGGCGCGCTCGAATCGCCATCGCCAACGAAGACCCGGCCCAGGGAGGAGCCCAGGGCGCGGGAGACCCAGATCCGGCGGCGGGGCAACGCGCCCCGGGCGCCGGAGATGGGAGGGCCACCAAGGCCAAGAAGGTGGTTTCCCGCGCCGCATCTTCGCCGCGTGGGGAGCCCAGCTGCCAAATCGTCCAACGCGCTTTGGAAGACGCACGCGTCTCCCTTGAGCGCCACCGTGAAAATCATGACCGCGCCATCGACGACATCAGCGAAGCTGGCAAGAATGTCAGGACCCCCGGCGACCCTATCTACAACCCCGGGTGTCTTGCTCTCACTCGCCAGCAACGCTACGTGGTCTAGCCTGACAGGTTCAAGCCGGACATCGGCGCGCGTTACGACGGGACCACCAACCCTGTCGAATTCCTCCAGCTCTACGTCGTCGCCATCCAGGCCGCGCGTGGAGATCAGTGTGCCATGGCCAATTGGTTCCCCATGGCCCTCAAGGACGCTCCGCGAACTTGGCTCATGAATCTTTCTCACGAATCCATGACTTCATGGAAGGATTTATGTCGTCAGTTCGTTGGCAACTTCATGCCCACATACGAGCGCCCCGCTACTAAGAACGATCTTAAGGCGGTGCGTCAGTACAAGGGTGAGACGCTTCATCAGTATATCCAGCGCTTCAGTTAGATGAGGAACAAGATTCCCAGGATCTCCAACAAGAAGGTCATCTCCGCGTTCTCCACGGGCGTCTCCGACATCAAGATGAGGGAGAAGCTATCCATGAATGATGAGCTGACTTCCATCGTCAGACTCTTCGAGATCGCCGACCGCTGTGCCAAGGCCGAGGAGGGGAGGCTCTTCATGCACAACCTACCAGAGGCGCTTCCCCCGAAGCCGAAGTCCAAGGACCCCAAGCGAAAGGAGGCTGCTGTCCTCGTGGCGGAACCAGATCATAAGCAACGCCGCGGGGACCGCTCCGAACGCGATAAAGGTCGACGTCACTGCTACAGCATTCTCCACAAGAAGGACACCCACAATACCGACGATTGTTGGATTGTCCGAAAGTTTCATGAAGAAAATGGCATCTCCAAGTGCCGCGGGGGTGGCCGCAGCTACGGCAAAAGTGGATCCCGGGGCGATCATCGCGACGACGACCGCGAGGAAGGTTGCCACTGCGAGGGTCTATCTCGAGCCGATCCCGAGCCACTGCCGCTGCCTCCACCAGCGAACGATCGTCGGGAGGAGAACCAGGGGGGCTATCAAGAGCCACGAGACTTCACCGCTTGCCTCCTGGGTGGAGCTCAGGCTCCTTTATCTAATTGTCACTTCAAGCAGCTGTCGCAAGAGATCGCGGCAGCACAGCCGAATGTCGGCAACCGCTTAATGAAGTGGTCAACATGCAAGATCGGCTTCGACGAGGAGGACCATCTGGCCTCCACCAGAGGCGTGGGCACAATTCCCCTTTTGTGCATGCCAACCATCAATAACGTCACCGTCAATTGCACTCTCATCGACGGAGGGGCGGGCCTCAACATCATCTCGGTTGAGATCTTCGAGAAGATGCAGGTGCCGTATCACCGGCTCATGCCAACTCGACCATTCTTTGGGGTAACCGAAGGGTCTACAATGCCAATTGGGCAGGTATGCCTGCCCGTCACCTTCGGTACCCGGGACAACTACATGACAGAAAGCCTTGACTTCGACGTCGCCTACATCGCGCTGCTGTACAATGCCATCCTCGGCTAGCCTTGGCAAGGTTCATGGCAGCGACACACCATGGCTTCAACGTCCTCAAGATTCCGGGCTCCAACGGCACAATCACTGTGCGCTGCAACGATAAGGATGCTCTCCGATCAGTGGAGCATGTCTACCGTGAGGCCGCCACCATGTTCCCCACCGACGAAGATCTACTGGAACACTCTGGCGACCTCGCAAGGAAGATGCAGCTCGTATCCCAAGAGAAGGCTGCTGCGAAGAAGGCCTCTCTTGAGCCCCACCCACTGGGTTCAACAGGGAAGAAGTTCGCCACCTCTGCATCACCTACTCCAAGCGAGGACCTGGTCCATCCGATGCTGGACATGAGCATTGGGGAGGCTGCGGTACCCTCAGGTAAGAGGCCCCAGTTTACCCAAGAGCGCTCGACAACCAAGAAGGTCCAACTTCAGGCTGGGGGCTGTGAAAACTTCATCACCATCGGGGCAGGGCTTTCCCCCAAATAGGAAAGCGCGCTCGTCACCTTCCTGCGGGCAAATTCTGACATATTCGCTTGGACTCCGTTAGACATGCCCGGCGTTCCCAGGGAGGTGATTGAGCACCACTTAGCCGTGTGCCCTCAGGCACACCCCGTGAAGCAGAAGACTAGGAAGCAAGCGCAAGAGAAGTAGGACTTCATCGTCAAAGAAATAGAGAAGCTGAAGAAGGCCAAGCTGATACACGAGGTAGCCCACCCCACCTGGATTGCCAATCCGGTGGTTGTCCCAAAGTCTAATGGCAGTGGGCACCTCTGCGTGGACTTCACAAGTCTCAACAAGGCCTGTCCCAAGGATCCTTATCCGCTCCCGAGGATAGATCAAATCGTTGACTCCACCACCGGCTGTGACCTCCTTTGCTTCTTGGATGCTTTCTCCGGCTATCATCAGATCAAGATGGCAAAGGAGGACGAGGAGAAGACCGCCTTCATCACGCCTTGTGGTGTGTACTGCTACGTCTGCATGCCCTTTGGCCTGAAGAACGCAGGAGCCACTTTCCAAAGGCTCATGCGTAAAGCCCTGGGGGCTCAGATGGGAAGGAATTGTCGGGGGGATGACCCCCGGTAGGGTCAAGAGACTAGAAAGATACAAGAACTATGGTTGACTTGTGCCGGATTGTCAATGAAGGGCCTGGCCGGAATGTAAGAGCATCGGCCAGGCCGGCATATGTATATATCCCGGCTGGTGTGTGGGATATGCCGGTACAGCCGGAATACTAGTATATGTGTGCCGGCATATACTTAGATATGCCGGCCTAATCATTTGGTGTATTGTGCAGGAGCAGGGGAGGCCGGATTACCCGACCTTCATAGGCCGTTGGTCCGGCATATATGTCCGGGGTATGGCCAACGGTCATATCCGGAATACAGAAGTCAGCTAATGTGTCACGTCCCTACAATCAAGGAAGAAAACATCCAAGCATGGTAGCAGAGTATGGTGGTAGGGTGCACAGTGGAGGTTACCTACCCTCACTGTGCACAAGTATAGGGCTTACCTCAGAGAGGTAAGGTCACAGTTCAAGAGGTACAAGGTACAGGGATATGAAGTCCCATCGAGAGCAATCAGGGAGGAAGTCAAGGGTCGTTGCCTTCGTCAGCAAGTCCTATTTGGAGTGTAGCCCGTGTCTTGTGGTCTCTTATGACCGTTGTAACCCTGGCTACCACTATATAAGGTAGCACAGGGAGCCCTAGCAGAGGGTTGGTCACTCTGTGTTCCTACACTTAGCAGTTCATCTTCCTTCTCTAGCAGAGAGCTTGGAAGCACCATTGTTGTGTACTACATCGATCCAAATATACATCCAGTAGAGCAGGAGTAGGGGTGTTATCTCCTTATGAGAGCCCCGAACCTGGGTAGATCTGTGTTCCTTTTCTGTTGTGCTCTTTAGCTCGTTCCCCTCTCCCAAATCCTCCAGCATCTAGTTCGGCCCCCATTTAAGCCATCCTATGGCATATGTTGTTTCACCACGACGACATTTGGCGCCCACCGTGGGGCAGATCGATATGCTGGGCGGAGTGTTTATTTGGACGGGGTCTGTGATAGCAGCTTTGGGAGTGCGCGTGGTCTCTGGCCTCGTCCAGAGGCTAGGCTCGCTCAGCTTCGTCAGTGACAACGCCGGATGTCTCGGTGGCCGGCCGTTCCCCAGGGATGGCCGGATTCTGTCTTTTGGTTCCCACGAGGTGTACGTGGGGACTGAGAGAATTTGTAGGGAAAAGGTGCTGGTGGCGTCGGATCCTCCGTCACATTGGCTGGCTCACGCTGGGCGTAGCGCTCGCTCAGTAGAGTCGGCCGAGGTGATGATGGCCGGCGCATCAGCGCCGCTGGCAGATGGTGCCGGCAAGGGCGCAGCAGCAGCAGCAGCAGGAGATGCTCCCCCGGAGCCGCCGAAGGCCAAGAGGTCGGCACGTCCTCCGTTGGAGCGTGTCGAGAACCTGGCCGGCACTTCCGCTGTGCCGGCAAAAGGTCAGGTGCTTCTTCCCGTCATCGAATGACTTCTCGAGCCGGTGCGATCCGGCGATGATCTGGAGCAGACAAGGGAGGTCCTGGAGGGATCTCGCCAGGCCCTCGTCGACGAGGCCCTGGCCATGCACCAGGAGCGCGAACGGTTTAACCGGCAACTCCGTGAGTATGAGGCAGCCCATGGTTTTACTCCTGTGGTAACCCGGCCTAGCCGGATAGATGAGGTTAGAACTAGAGGCCGAGATCTTAACACTGAGCTAGGCAAAGATGCTAGGGCTAAGAGTCATACTGCAACTAGTACTGTGCCTAAGGTAATTTATAGCTCCCCAGTGAAGAACCTTAGAGCAGCAGCAGAGGTAGCTAAGGACTTAGCCAATTTATCCGGCGAAGCACTGCATGAGCAGCAAGCCCGGCTTAACCATCTTTTGTCTGAAGCTACTAAGCAGCAGGAGGCTTTTAAGAAGGCAAACCCAGGTGCCGGGGCATCCCAGTACATTGCGTCGGTAGGAGGTGCCGGCGCAAGATCGAGGGGCCAAGCTTCGTCCCCGCATCCAAGTGCCCGGCGTGCCAGAAGTGTGACCTCTAGCCGCCGGGACAAGCAGATCCAAGTGTATGATCCGGCAATCGCCGAAAAGCAGGCAGTAGTTCAGAAGAACGCCGGCCAAGCAGACAAATATGTCGGCCACAAGGGTGCTGGCCAGAATGTGCCGGCCGGGCAAGGGGCAGCTTCGGCCGGAGGTGGCCGGAGTAACAGTGCAGCCCGGCGTCAGCAGCAGGGCGCCGGAGGTGGAGCGCAGCAGCAAGGCGCAGGTCAACCGGGACATCAAGAGGATGATGGGAATTCCACCCTTGCCAGGGCGGGATATCAGCAGCAGCATCAGCAAGGCCGGCATAGTGAGCAGTATCAGCCGGAGCAGCAACAGGAAAAGGTGATTGCAGGTCCAATTGCGTCTCGGCTGGGACCTCGGTCCTTGGCAGCAAGCGATGCGCGCCTCAAGCTGGACAGGATTCACCAATCGGAGTTGGTGGAGAGACAAGGAGCTCCGGGTCCCATGTGTTTCAGACCCCGGATTATGGGTGAGCTGGTACCTTACTATTTCCAGCTCGCGCATGGCGCGAGGACATATAACGGCAGTACAAAGCCGAAAGATTGGTTGGAGGATTACTCCACCGCAGTGAACATTGCCGGAGGAAACCTCAGGTGGGCGGTACGATATGTACCGCAAATGTTAGAAGGGCCAGCCAGGATATGGCTGAACAATCTGCCGGCTGGAAGTATCAATGGCTGGGTTGATTTCGAAGAGCAGTTTGTGTCAAACTTCACCAGCACATATAAGAGGCCGAATCATCCTCAGCAGCTGGCTAACTGCCGGCAGGGAGTGAATGAGACAGACCGAGACTATCTGACCAGGTGGTGCACCTTGCGCAATTCCTGCGAAGGAGTTGTGGAGCAGCAGGCCATCATGTGGTTCGCTCATGGGTGCCGGCATGGCACCATGTTATGGCAAAAGCTGCAGAGGGAAATGCCGGCCACGCTGGCCGAGACAATCAAGATTGCTGATAGTTATGCTCTGGGAGATCCTATGCAGCCCACCCTTGATTCACAAGGACAGGAGCAGACCCAGGGGAACACCAACAGCGCCGGGAGACCAGGGCAGTACTATCGCTCTGATAACCGAAACAAGAGAAGAGATGAAAGGCCGGATTACAGGTATGGAACGGCACAGGTAGCAGCTGTGGAGGAAGAGCAAGGAGGCGCCGGCAGTAGCCAGCGTCCGAGGTATGAGGACAATCAGCAACCTCAACAGCATCAGCCGCAGCAGCAAGCCCAGCCCTTCCAAAAGAAGAATGTCTGGATCAATAAGAATGCCGGCGGAGCCGCCGGACAGAAGAAGCAGTGGCCGAAGTATACAGTGGGTTTGGTCATGGACAAGCCTTGTGTGTTTCACACATTCCAGCCGGGTAAACCGGCAAATCATTTGACAAGGAACTGTTCGTGGCTGGACGACATATTAGCAGGTCGTGCAGGTCCCTGGGGACCGGCTAGACCATCTGTCCTGGCAGCTCCATCGCCGTTGACAGGTGCAAATACAGTTGCAGTCCCACCTAGGCCGGCTAATCCCGGGAACCAGAGCAACGCCGGAAATGCCGGCGTAAATCAAGTTGACCAGAGCTATAATCCGGAATATAATGCCGGAGGCCCAGGAGCGGGCCGAAATGAGTACAAGGAGTATGATCAGAGCTACATGGTCTTTGAGACCGAAAGAACAGACAAGCAGAGTTCGTACCGGCGGTGTTTGGAGGTAAACGCCGTTATGTCGGCCGTTCCGAAACTGATGCATTGGTCTGACCAGGCCATTGGCTGGGATAGGGCAGATCATCCCAGGATCATGCCAAACCCCGGCGGATATGCTCTAGTGTTGGATCCAACATTTGTCGGGCCGGCTAATAACGTGAGGTTCAGCAAGGTCCTCATTGACAATGGAAGCAGTATCAACATCATGTATCGGGATACGATGGAGAAGCTGGGAATCAAGGAGAATATGCTGGAGCCAAGCAAGACCACATTCCACGGCATTGTGCCGGGACTTTCGTGTGCGCCGATGAGCAAGATCCGGATGGATGTCATGTTTGGCAGCCGGGATAACTGCAGGGTGGAAAACCTCATGTTCGAGGTGGTTGATCTGGAAAGCCCCTACCATGCTTTGCTGGGAAGGCCGGCATTGGCAAAGTTCATGGCCTCTACGCATGTTGCGTACCTGAAGATGAAGATGCCGGGGCCCGGAGGGGCAATAACCATTGTTGGTGATTACAAGCGCTCGATGGCATGCGCAACAGCCGGGTCTAACCTGGCCGAGACTCTGATCATTGCAGAGGAAAGGAGGAGGCTCAAGCGAGCAGTGGAGATTGCTGAGACAGTCGTGGCCGGCAAATCTATGCCGGGCATGACAAATCCCGGTGGCAGTACTTCTTTTCAAGTGGGAAAGGAGGTCAAAAAGGTGCCCCTAGATGAAGCTTTCCCGGAGCGCCATGCCCTCGTTGGGGCAAGTTTGGATCCCAAATAGGAAGGCGAGCTCATCAGTTTCCTCCGTGAGAATAGGGATATCTTTGCATGGTCTACTTCGGACTTGCAAGGTGTGCCGAGGGAGCTGGCTGAGCATGCATTACATGTGAGACCGGACGCTAAGCCGGTGAAGCAACCGCTCCGGCGGAATGCCAGCGACAGAAGGAAAGCCATTTGGGATGAGGTGGCTAGGCTCTTAGCCTCTGGCTTTATCAAGGAAGTACTTCATCCGGATTGGGTGTCTAATCCAGTTCTGGTGGAAAAGAAGAAAGATGAGCCTGCCATAGTGAAAGTATGGCGGATGTGTGTTGATTACACCAACTTGAATAAGGCATGTCCTAAAGATCCATTCCCGCTCCCTCGGATCGATCAAGTGATTGATTCCACAGCTAGATGTGAACTGTTATCATTTGTAGATGCCTATTCTGGTTTCCACCAGATCACTTTGTATGAGCCGGATCAAATAAAGACATCCTTTATTACCCCGTACGGGGCTTATTGCTATCTCACTATGCCGTTCGGTTTAAGAAATGCCGGCGCAACTTACCAAAGATGTATGCAGAAATGTCTGCACGATCAGATAGATAAAAATGTGCAGGTATATGTCAACGATATCGTCATAAAAACCAAGGAGAATAAGACTCTCATAGATGATCTCCGGGAAACCTTTGGGAACCTGAGGAGATTCCGGATGAAGTTGAATCCGGCTAAGTGCACCTTTGGTGTGCCGGCAGGCAAGTTGCTCGGCTTCCTTGTTTCCAGCCGGGGTATTGAGGTGAATCCCAACAAGATCTGTGCCATAGAAAGGATGAAGCCGCCGACAGATCTGAGGGAAGTACAGAAGTTCACTGGGTGCCTCGCATCCCTGAGCCGTTTCATAAGCCGGCTGGGAGAGAAAGCTCTGCCGTTATATCAGCTGATGAAGAAGTCCGACACATTTGTCTGGACAACGCAAGCAGATGCAGCTTTCAAGGAATTGAAGCAGTTGTTGTCAACAGCGCCGGTATTAGCGTCTCCGATGCCCCGTGAGCCAATGTTGCTCTATATAGTGGCAACCAACAGGGTTGTCAGTGCAGTGGTGGTGGTAGAGCGAGAGGAAGGAGGCAAAACCGTGCAGCGGCCGGTATATTATTTGATTGAAGTCCTCTCCACCTCAAAGCAAAACTACCCACACTATCAGAAGATGACTTATGGTGTCTATATGGCGGCCAAGAAGCTCAAGCACTATTTCCAAGAGCATCCAATCCGGGTAGTGGCCGAGGCCCCTATCTCGGAGATCATAAGCAACAAAGATGCCAGCGGCCGGATAGCAAAATGGGCAATAGAGCTTTCACCATATACACCACAGTACGATAAGAGAGATACAATCAAGTCACAGGTGTTGGCTGATTTCTTTATTGACTGGGCTGAGATACAATATGAGCCACCATTGCCAGATGCAAACTACTGGAGGATGCATTTCGATGGGTCCAAGACAATCCATGGTTTGGGTGCCGGCATAGTTCTCAGTTCACCGAAAAATGACCAATTGAGATATGTCCTGCAGATTCATTTTGCAGCATCAAATAATGTGGCGGAATATGAGGCACTGGTGCATGGCCTGAAGGTGTCTAAGGACATAGGAATTCGCCGGATTATGTGTTTTGGTGATTCTGACTTGGTGATTCAGCAATGTTCCGGCATATGGGATGCTCATGACGCAAACATGGCATCCTACCGTTTCCTGGTACAGCAGTTGAGCGGTTATTTCGAAGGTTGTGAGTTCCGGCATGTTCTGCGGGCTCAGAACGACGCGGCCGATGCATTGTCCAAGCTGGGATCTTCCAGAGATTCAATCCCGCCCGGCATTTCATTGGAGCATCTGAGGAAGCCATCGATCAAACCCTCGCCGGAGTCATCTTCCATTTATATCCCACCAGGTCCGGAGGAAGCAGTTCCGATGGAGATAGATGCCGTAGCTAGGTCAGATAACCCGGGGACTGTTTCCTCAGTCCCGGGGACTGGGCCGACATATGCTGTGAGTGCAGTATTCTGGAGCAGAGCTAAGGGCAAGGGTAAAATGTACCAAGAGGTTGTGCCGGTATACCCGGGGACTGCTCCGGCATACCCGGGGACTTATCACTCAGTCCCGGGGACTTCGCAGCCCATGGAGATCGATTATGTGTCGGTCGAAATGATGGAGATAGATCAGGCAGTGTTCGCTGTCAGGGAAGTGCCCTCGTGGGCATGTCCTATTATGAACTTCTTGGTGGATGGCCAAGTGCCGGCGGATGAAACCGAGGCACGCCGGATTACAAGGAGATCCAAAGGGTATACCATTATAAACAAAGAAATATACAAGAGAAGTGCCACCGGAGTATTGCAGAGATGTGTCAAATCTGCAGAAGGTCTGGAGATGCTCCGGGAAATTCACCAGGGGGAGTGTGGTCACCATGCTTCATCCAGGGCATTGGTGGCAAAGGTATTCCGGCATGGCTTCTATTGGCCAACGGCACTGCAAGAGGCAGAAGATTTAGTGCGGAAATGCAATGGGTGTCAAAGGTATGCCCACCAGATTCATCAGCCGGCATCTGCCTTGAAAACTATCCCAATAACCTGGCCCTTTGCTGTTTGGGGCCTGGATATGGTCGGGGCTTTTAAGCCGGCCAGAGGAAAGATGACCCATATCCTGGTCATGGTGGACAAATTCACCAAGTGGATTGAAGTGAAGCCCATAAGCAAGTGTGATGGTCACACAGCAGTGAAATTCTTAAAGGATATAATCTTGAGATATGGTGTTCCTCATAGCATCATCACTGATAATGGGTCAAACTTTGCCCAAGGGCCATTTGCCAGATTTTGTGAGGAGGTGGGAATCCGGCTGGACATTGCGTCGGTTGCTCACCCTTGTGCCAATGGCCAAGTAGAGAGATCAAATGGGCTAGTGTTATCCGGCATAAAACCCCGGTTGATAGAGCCACTGGAGAAAACTCCGGGATGTTGGCTAGATGAGTTGCCGGCAGTGCTTTGGAGTTTGAGGACAACTCCGAATAGATCAACAGGCTACACACCATTTTTCCTGGTATATGGAGCAGAAGCTGTGCTTCCAACAGATGTAATACATGATGCACCAAGAGTAGTGCTATATACTGAGGAAGAGGCTAAAGAAGCCAGAGAAAATGATGTTGATCTGCTAGAGGAAGCAAGGGAAATAACTCTGTCAAGAACAGCAGTGTATCAGCAGAACCTCAGACGCTATCATGCGCGGAAGGTAAATCCAAGGAGATTTCAAGAGGGAGATCTAGTACTCCGGCTAAAGCAAGGAACAGAAGGCCGGCATAAGTTAACTCCTCCATGGGAGGGGCCATTCATTGTGAGCAGAGCTCTGCACAATGATGCCTATTATCTTATAGATGCGCAGGCCCCCAAGAAGGATAAGGCGGACAGGTCCGGAGAAGAAACCAAGAGACCATGGAACGTAGCTCTACTCTGCCCCTTTTACTCCTGAGCAGCACAATGTATGTATTTCCATATTATGCTTTGTGTGTCGGCGCTTTATGCCGGCACAAGACTAATGAGTGAAATATCGGCATCCCGAAGAGAGTGGGCACTGCCTCCGAGATATGCTGTTGTTTATTTTACAAGTTTGTTATATGCCGGCTGGCTTGATTCGAATGTTTCCTATGTCGGCCTAGTAATGTGTCGGCACCAAAGGCCACTCTTCGACTTAGCTGCTGACCGAAACCCAGCTTCATGGCTAGCAAGAGTAGATGCCAGAGATTGTCTACACATGGAAAACGGCTAAGGAAATGTAAAGCAAGCGAACCGACATTTTTGATAAAGCTAAAGTTAAAATTTGAAGTGTCGGATGATTTGAAAGCTAAGTGTCAAAGTTAAAGTACTGTATGTTCGATGAAGCAACCTTGAGACTCATACGTTGAAAGCCAAATAAGGTAGACAAGTAGCCAAGGTTGTGAAATTGAGGAAACAGGAAAACAACTCGGTGACTTAGCCAAAGATGATCCGGCATTAGTAACAAGCAAACCAAGATAAAACTTGTTCAGGTAGCGAACCAGAGGAAATTAAACGTGTATATTATATCTGCACCCGGCATACCGGGGATCTGATAAAACTTAAAGTTTTTATGCTGCAAAGTCAAGGAGCAGGGGCAGAAGCAGAGGCGCCGGCTGGTGGAGCAGTGGCAGTGGAGATGTCGGCTTCAGGAGTGCCGGACCCAGCAGATGGAATTGAGCCATCACCTCCGCCCGGGGCAGACCCCTGTTCCGGGGCATCAGTGCTGGCCTCTTCGGCTTCCTCTTCATCCTGGCTGGAGTCGGAGCCCTCAGCGGTGGCAGATGCCCCAGCGTCATCCTTCTTCTCCGGTTCGCGGATATCCCGGACGAAGGCGTCGGTGTCGGCATAGTCCACGTAGCTGTGGGCCAACTCCCGCCGACGCCGGATGTGTTCCGGATCCGTGGTCCAAATGGATCCTTCGCGCACAGTGCGCAAAGTCTCCAAGTCAGCCTTTTCATACCAGGACAAGAAGTAGCTGAGGGCTTCGTCCGCTCCAACCCTCGCGCCGGAATCTCGCCACTCTCGGAGGCGAACCTTGGCCAGCTGCAGATCGTTGCCGAGGTCGACGGGATCAGTAGGAGTCCTTTGTCCCGGCCAGAGGGCAGAGAATGCCTCCTGGGCGCCATAGAAGAGTTCTTCAGTATAAAGGGTCATGGCCTCCTTCCGGGACTGCAGGGCCAGCAGCTGCTCCGACATGTCCCAGTTGGGCGAGTCAACCGGAACACCCCGGCTTTCTCGGTCCAACTGCAGAGCCCTCTCAACGTCAGCGACGGAAGCGGGAAACATGTCTGAGGAATAGAAACAATGTTAGCAAAAGGAGAATATGTCGGCATAGATGCTATGCCGGAAAGAATTACACTATGGCGGGAAGGATAAAGGGAAAGGATTTGAAGCTTACTGGCAAGGTCGGCATTCAGCTGTGCAACTGTAACCTCCCATTTGGTGGCCTGCTCCTTCAGGCTATCCAGTTCAGCGTGGGCGTTGGAGGCATCAGTCTCGGAGGTGACAAGCAGGGTCTGGGTTTTCTTCAGTAGGCCCTCCCTCTGTTCCTTTTCGTCCAAAAGCTCGGTGATCCGGCCCTTCAGCTGCTCTATCTCGGCCTTGTGAGCAGCATCCCGGTCGTCCAGTTGCTTCGCCACATCCACTGAGGACATACAGTCCTGGTGGCGAGCTTCCAGTCCGGCCTTTTCATCTACAAAAATTTGAAGTTAGAAGGATTTGAAGAAAGAAAACAGTGGCAAAGATTAAAGGATTTGAAGTATAAAGTGTCTATCCGGATAAAAGCAGGATCCGGCATACTAGTAAGCTCTTTCACCCTCTTAAGAAGCTCGGCGACTTGGGCTTCGGCACCAGCTGAAGAATGTCGGCACAAGGTTATGTGTCGGCAAGAATAAGTATTGCAAAGTAATAAGAGGAAAGGTATCCGGCATATAGCGGTATGTCGGCAAAAATTACCTTTCTTGGACAGCTCCTGCTGAAGCTTGCTGTGTGCGTCAGACAGCTTCCGGTGCTCGCACACCAGGTCATGGAACATATCGGCACGGGTGTTGTTCATGCGCTGCAAAAATGTTAGGATTTGAAAGGTTGTGAGAAAAGTCTAGCATACCAGTACAATTGAAGTTCATATAAAGTACTCAAACTGTTAAAGATCCGGCACAGGTGCTGCGCACCTATCCCGGCTCTCGGTGACTAGGATTTGAAGCTCAGATCGAGCTTATATGTCGGACAGTTAATTGAAGAGCAGCTATGTAAAAAGTGTTGGAAAATCCCGGATGTCCGTATCCCGGACAGCCGACATTTTCGGGGACTGGGGATATAAGTGGAAAGGACTTACGTTGGTGGCGTCAGCCACGAGATGAAGCCTTTGCTGGAGACTGAGGAGTTCGCAGGCTATGGGAATGGGCTTCGCGGCCAGTATGTCGGCTGGGTTGCCAGTGGCCGAGGCTTCGGCCACCTTCTTGCTCCTAGAGTCCGCAGTGTCCATGTTGCAGGCGTCGTTCCACTTGGTGCAATGCTCCTTGAGAGAACCGAGGCTCTGGTCACTTTTTGTCACAAGAGGGACGAGGCCCTCAAGTTCTGGTGTGTCGAAGAAGCTGGTCCGGTACCCTGGCCGGGCTGCTGCCCTGCCAAGATGCAGGGCCAAAGCAGAGCTGGTCCGGGCCGCTGCCTTAGGAGGAGCAGTGGCGGCGGATGGAGTGCCGGACTTGGTCGGCTGGAACCTGAGTCTGCCGGACTTGGCCTGGGCGGTGGTCTTGGCCGGGGCGGAGGTCTTGGCCGGCGCAGCGGTCTTGGCTGGCGCCGGAGTCTTGTCAGCAGAAGGAGTCTTGGGCGCGGGTTGTTCCGGCGCGGCCGGTGCGTCTTGGCCTGCAGGAGCAGGATCCGGAATAGTCCGGACTTCCGGCACTAACGGGCCTTTGCCCTTGATGTCTGTGCCGGCGCTCTTGTCGCTTGCGCCGGCGTCTTCAGTTGTGCCGGCGTCGCTGGTGGGCGCGCCGGAGTTTGGAGCTTCTTGGTGGGCTCCTGTGTCCATATGGACATCAGGAGCCGAGGGTTCCTGTTGAGCCCCCGAGTCCATGTGGACGTCGGGGGCAGAGGTATCTTGTTCCGGCGGAGGAACGTCCTTCACCGGGGAGGAGGTCTTGTCAGGCGCAGGCGAAGATGCCGGCGCCGGGGAGGTCGTATGGCTGGCAGAGGGTATGTCGGAGGAAGCAGGGGTTGCGGGCTTGGTAACCTTTGGGTCGCCACTCGAGCCAGAAGCTTGTTCCGGCGCGAGAGGAGCACTGAAAAAGAGAAAAACACCAAGTTAATAAGCTGGGCAAGAGATATGTCGGAAATGAAATAATGAGAAAAGATTTACCCCGAGGCAACTGGCCTCTGTTTCTTTGGTATGGGCATGCCAACCTTCTGCCTCTTCTGCTTCTGAGGTGTCTCGGGCTGGGGTTTCACCCCTTGCTTCCGGCCGGCACGTCCGCCGGTGGAAGGAGGTCCCTGATTTAGAGGGGCAGCGTCGATAACCATTTCGTCCGGGATAGCCGAGGACGGCATTGGAAAGGCGTAAGCAATGGGTGTTTCTGGAAAGGCATATGCAAGTGGCATCGGATCATAGTATATCAGGATCTCCTCGTCAGAATCAATCTCACTCCGGTCTTGAGTATAATGCCGGGATGAAGAGGCCTTACCCGCGGTAGCTGCAGCACGGGTGTTCCGGGGTAACTTGTCCCAGTGGTCCGGATCTTCAATGTCCGCAGTAGTGCGGTCGGCCGCGATCTTGATCCGGGAGTTCTCCATGCTCTGGAAGCTGAACTTCTGCATAATGCAAAGTACAGGGGTCAGAAACAATAAATATGCCGATAGAAGAGATATGTCGGATCAAGTATGATATATGACGGTAAATGAATATGTGTCGGCTTAGTATCGATATGCCGGGCTAAAGAGTATGTGTTGGCCGAGGTATTTACCGTTGGGGCGGGCCTATCCCGGCTATATGGTTCTATCCCCCAGGCGAAGGTGGCCTGTGAGGACTTGCAGACGTCCTTAATCCGGCGCAGTATGTCGGCCGGAGTCAGCTCGTGTGTGGAGTGCCGGGTGGGGTCCATGGGCCCGCTCATCTGGCAGATCTTGTGCGACCGGCGCTGCAGAGGGGAGACGCGCCGGCTTATATAGCAGGCCACCAGGTCTTGAGGAGTAAGACCGGCATCTCGGAGCTCACCCTTAACCCGGTGAAGCGCATTCACCGGCATCACCGAGTTCTTCGGATTGTAGGTCCAGTTCTTCATGGCCAAAGGTGGCTCGTCCACAAATGGCGGCAGGTTGAGCAGATCCACGTCAGTAGTGTTCTTGACGTAGAAGAAGCTCTTCTGCCACTTCTTGCAAGATTCGAGGAGTTCCACCTTGGGGAAGTCCGAGCCCTTCCGGGACATGATGGTGGCCGCACCGCAAAGGGTCATGGGGCGATCCTTCTTCTCCTGGGCGGTCTCCGGCGGGTCATCCTTGCTCCGGGGTGGCTCCTGGATGACTTGCTTCTGTAGTTGGAAGTACTTCGCCCAGCCTTGGGTAAGGGGCTCTATGCCGGCGTAGCCTTCGCAAAAGGCAGCGAAGGCGGAGAGGATCATCACGGCGTTGGCCGGGATATGATGAGGTTGTAGATCATAGGTGTTGAGGAAGTCCCGGAAGAAGTCAGATGCCGGCAGGCCGAAGCCCCGCTCGAAGTGAGCGATGAAGACGACATGTTCGCCGGGTTCGGGTGCCGGCACAGTTTCTCCCGCCGGTAGCCGGCATGCTACGCCCTCCGGCACTCTCCTGGTGGAGGTGACCCAGGATATGTCTGCCGGGGTAACCTCCGACCCCTCCCAGCCGAAGCGTCCTTGGACCCGGGCCGAGGTATCTTCCTCTGAGGCCGAGGTACCTATCATGCTCGATGAAGCCATCGGGATGGCCGGTACAAGGCGTGATAGCCGGAGTCCCGTGGTGTTATTCCTATCAAGGCCGGAGAAAAGAGGGAGGTTAGTCTCTCCGGCATACCGCTCTCACCAATGTTAGCAGAGATAAAAAGATCTACCGAGACAGTTAAAACTAGAAATAAACATGGGCATAATTCCTACGGAAGAACAGCGACGAACTACTAGGGGATATCACTGGCAATGCTAAGGAGACATCAAGCAGAGAGTAGATGCAGATTCAAGCTAGCGGGGATGTCGCGATATAGCTACAAAGAAGCAGAAAAGATGAAGATCAAGGAAGGAGGAACTCACCGGAGCTTGGTCGACGGCGGTGGTGCAGCGGCGGCGAGCGTACTGAGGAAGGATCCGAATCCCCCAGCAATGTCGCGGAGGCGAGCGGCGGCGTCGTCGGCGATGGCGCGGAACGTCGGCAGGCAGTAGAGCCGGCGTGCTGGACGGCAACGGCGGCGGAGCTTTCTCTCTGTTCCTCTGACCGGCGGTGAAGCGCAAGGGGGCAGGGCAGCAGAGGAGGAAGAAGGCACTGTGTGGGGGTAAAAAGAGCAAGTTACCCCCACCCCGTATTTATACCGAGGAGACCGGTCGTGGGGGTCGTGGGGAGTGTTCCACTCCCCCGACCGTTTCTGCGGCGAGGTGCCACGTGGCGGCACGGAGTGGGGCGGCGGTTCCTGTAACCGAGCCACGACGCAATGATGGCAAGGAGTAACTGCTGCGCTGCGAACCGTCACATCGTGTGACCGTTCGAGGTGGCAGGGCAGTTACAAGTTTCGATGCAAGCTGTCAGGCGTGGCTTCTCGAGGAAGACTCGTCTATATGTCGGAATAACTGCCCGATGTATATGTTCCATCCGGAATACCCTCGGGACTGGCCAGAATAACTTGTGGAAGAGGAACAGTAGCCGGCATATGTGTAGAAGTGCCGGCATATAATCTGATCGCCGGGGTACAATGAAGAAAGGTATGTTGAACCTGCCAAGGCTCCACAGTTGTGACTGGGGAACCTCGGCAGCTTCGGGGACTAGTGTCGGGGGGATGACCCCCGGTAGGGTCAAGAGACTAGAAAGATACAAGAACTATGGTTGACTTGTGCCGGATTGTCAATGAAGGGCCTGGCCGGAATGTAAGAGCATCGGCCAGGCCGACATATGTATATATCCCGGCTGGTGTGTGGGATATGCCGGTACAGCCAGAATACTAGTATATGTGTGCCGGCATATACTTAGATATGCCGGCCTAATCATTTGGTGTATTGTGCAGGAGCAGGGGAGGCCGGATTACCCGACCTTCATAGGCCGTTGGTCCGGCATATATGTCCGGGGTATGGCCAACGGTCATATCCGGAATACAGAAGTCAGCTAATGTGTCACGTCCCTACAATCAAGGAAGAAAACATCCAAGCATGGTAGCAGAGTATGGTGGCAGGGTGCACAGTGGAGGTTACCTACCCTCACTGTGCACAAGTACAGGGCTTACCTCAGAGAGGTAAGGTCACAGTTCAAGAGGTACAAGGTACAGGGATATGAAGTCCCATCGAGAGCAATCAGGGAGGAAGTCAAGGGTCGTTGCCTTTGTCAGCAAGTCCTATTTGGAGTGTAGCCCGTGTCTTGTGGTCTCTTATGACCGTTGTAACCCTGGCTACCACTATATAAGGTAGCACAGGGAGCCCTAGCAGAGGGTTGGTCACTCTGTGTTCCTACACTTAGCAGTTCATCTTCCTTCTCTAGCAGAGAGCTTGGAAGCACCATTGTTGTGTACTACATCGATCCAAATATACATCCAGTAGAGCAGGAGTAGGGGTGTTATCTCCTTACGAGAGCCCCGAACCTGGGTAGATCTGTGTTCCTTTTCTGTCGTGCTCTTTAGCTCGTTCCCCTCTCCCGAATCCTCCAGCATCTAGTTCAGCCCCCATTTAAGCCATCCTATGGCATATGTTGTTTCACCACGACGACAGGAATGCAGAAGCCTATGTCGACGACATCGTCGTCAAGACTCGTGAGAGTCACACCTTCATCGAGGATCTGGAAAAAACGTTCATCAAACTGAGAAAGGTAAACATCAAGCTCAACCCTGCCAAGTGTGCCTTCAGCATGCCGTCGGGAAAACTATTGGGGTTCCTCATGTCCCATTGCGGGATAGAGGCGAACCCTGACAAAGTCAAGGCCATCAAAGAGATGCGTCCTCTGCGCAATCTCAAGGAAATGCAATGCCTCGCAGGATGCATGGCAGCCCTGGGATGCTTCATCGCGAGGAGTGGGGAGAAAGCTCTGCCTTTCTTCAAGCTCATGAAGTGCACTGGGAAGTTCGAGTGGACTCCGGAAGCCGACAAGGCCTTCGCTGAGTTGAAAAGGTACCTCACGAGCCCACCGATCATGGTTGCCCCAACATCCCGCGAGCCCTTGCTACTCTACATCGCGGCTACTCCAAGGACTGCAAGTGCCGTTCTTGTCGCGGAGCGAGACACAAAGGTGATCACCAAAGAGGAGGTCAATCCTCCCGGCCCGGGGGCTCCTCGCGAGGAAGAGGCCGCTGCACCTCTTGTCCCTCAAGAGGAACCACCTGCTGTATCTTCACCGACCGAGCCACTCTCTCAGAGTAACGCTCCAAAGCCTCCCGAGGAGGAATCTCCTGAGGGTGTCACCAAGGTGCAAAAGCCCATGTACTTCATTAGCTCGGTACTGCGCGACGCACGGGAATGCTACACCATGCAGCAAAAGCTGCTCTACACCTTGCTCATCGCTTCAAGGAAGCTGCGCCACTACTTCCAGGGTCACCCGATTAAGGTGGTCACTGATCGTCCCCTGGAAACAATTCTGCACAATCCCAATGTCACCGGGCGGGTGGCTGAATGGGCCGTGGAGCTTCAACCCTTCAAGATCTCCTTTGAAACCACCAAGGTAATCAAGAGCAAAGCTTTGGCTGAATTCACCGCCGAATGGACTGATCCGTTCGCCGACGAGCCTCCAGTGGTGGAGTTAGCGCTCCCAGGAGAGGAGGCCCCAGGCCTCTGGGTCATGCACTTCGACGGCGCCTTCAACCTCCCCGGCGTGGAAGCTGGTGCTGTCCTGACCTCCCCCTCTGGAGACAAGCTCTTCTACGCCATACAGCTCTGCTTTAAGCCTGAGCACAAGGTCTCCAACAACATCGCGGAATATGAAGGACTACTCGCCGGCCTAAGGGTAGCGAACGCTTTGGGCATCAAGCGCCTCGTCGTCAAGGGAGATTCATAGCTGGTTGTGAACTTCTCGAACAAGAGCTACACTCCAAAGGATGAGCACATGGCGGCTTATCTCGAGGAGCATCGAAAGATGGAAAAATACTTCCAAGGCTTGGAGCTAAAGCACATCCCAATAGGAGAAAATGTGGAAGCCGACGAGATCGCCAAGCGCGCCACTCACCGCTTGGCACAACCTGTCGGCGTCTTTGAGGAGCGTCTCTTCAAACCGTCCGCTTCTCCATCGTCATCTGGACCAGACCCTCCACCTGCCCTGCCACCGCCGCCGGAGCAGGGGGCTCCAGACTGCGGGCCTCCTTCGGGTGACCGCGTCCTTCTGGCATTGGCACGGCAGGAGGGAGTGGATTGGATCCTCAAGCTCACGGCCTTCCTCATCAGCATCAGGCTTCCCGAGGATGAAGAGGAGGCCAAAAGGATTGTGCGTCAAGCCTCGGGCTACTGTGTTAAGGATGGTGATTTGTACCGGCGTCACCCAAACGGCGTCGCTCTGAAGTGCATATCTGCTCACCAAGGCCAAGAGCTTCTCAAGGACATCCATGCTGGCGAATGCGGGCATCATGCTTCTGCTTCAACTCTCGCCGCGAAGGCATATTGAAGCGGCTTCTACTGGCCTTCCGCGCTCAGGGATGCGGCGGAGATGGTCAAGAGGTCCGAGGCGTACCAATTCCATGCCAAGCAGATTCATCAGCCGGCGCAGGAGCTGCAAACCATCCCACTCACTTGGCCCTTTGCAGTTTGGGGACTGGACATCCTCGGTCCATTCCCCAGAGTGCAAGGGGGCTACCGCTACCTCTACGTCGCCATTGACAAGTTTACCAAGTGGGTGGAGGTGGAGTCGGTGTGCACAATCCCGGCCAGGTCCGCAGTCAAGTTCATCCGTGGGCTGGTCTGTCGCTTTGGTGTGCCTAACCGCATCATCACCGACAACGGCAGCCAGTTCACCAGCGGACTGTTCCGAGAGTACTGCGCATCGGCCGGCATCAAGATCTGTTTCGCCTTCGTCACCTACCCCCGGAGCAATGGCCAAGCTGAGCGTGCTAACGCCGAGGTCCTCAAGGGACTCAAGTCAAAAAGCTTCAACACAAAGCTAGAAGCCTGCGGCAAAAAATGGTTAGACAACCTCCAATCCATCTTGTGGTCCATCAGGACTACCGCCACCAAACCCACTGGAGAGACCCCTTTCTTCTTGGTCTATGGGGCGGAGGCTGTTCTTCCCACCGATGTTAAGTTCGGATCGCCAAGAGTGCTCACCTTCGATAAAATTCGCCAAGAGGACCTCATCAAGGACCGCCTCCTCCTGCTCGAAGAAGCTCGGTGCCAAGCCGTGCTCTGCACCACGAGGAACCAGCAAGGACTACGCCGCTACCATAGCCGCCATGTTCGAGCAAGGACTCTGGAGGTCGGCGACCTGGTGTTGAGGAGAATACTCTCTCGCGAGGGCCTGCACAAGCTGTCTCCAATGTGGGAAGGACCCTTCAAGGTGACGCACATTGCCAGGCCAGGCTCGGCGCGGCTAGAAAACGCAGAAGGCGTGCCGGTGGGGAACCCGTGGAACATAGCTCATCTGCGAAAGTTCTAGTTCCTCACGGGGAGATAAAGACCGTTTTCACGGCACTTGTATCAGCTAAAACTGCTTTTAAAGCACTGATATTAAGTTATTGCGCAATATAGCGCCTCTGCTTTGGCATGACATCAAAATGGCATGAAGTCCATTTATTTTCTGTTGTACTCCACGCGGAAGGGGGCTAGGCATGGTGTCTATGCTGGGGCCTTCGCCCGGAAAATAGTAAGCCCAAAAAACCCGAAGGGAGTGAGCTCTGGTCAGGGCGACGGCCCTGTTTCGATCACCTCCAAATACCCATGGTGCTTAGTTCCTCGCGAAGTACACCAAAAAATAAAAAATCTTTGAGGAAAGTCCAAGGTGTGCCCAAGGCACCCGCTAAGGACCAGCACCTCGTGAGCAACCCTCACGAGCAAGCAAGGATGCGTCAATGCACTAGCATCCGCAGGAAGATTCCCTCTACTGAGGAAGGCCTAACGTGGCAAGATTATTGAAGACCAAGGCCGCTCCAATCATCTTGCGAAGGAGATACAGATCCGGAGGTCCGCGCCAGGCCCTTCACCTCACAAGCAAGCCTTGCGAGGTGTCGACGGTCTCTGGGCTCTCTTAAGCGTCGATGTTTTCATGTCCGTGAGGGTCCAGCTTCCCTCAACGACGAGGAAGGCCCCGTGAATTGCCACGCGCGGCAATTTGCTCTTAGCTGCTGGCACAGACAGTGCCGCGCTCCTCCACGACGGAGAAGGTCTCTGTGCCGGTCACAGGGGCATCTTATTCGCCTTCTTTTTTCGTTTGTTTTATCGACTTGTTTTTCCATTTACGGGGATTTGGGGTTTTTTCTTTTCCAACTCTTTCTTCAACTTCTTGTCTCAGGAATCGTCCAATGTGTCATCGACGCCGACCCCATCTCGAGCTCTGAGGCGAAGGGAGGCCTCCCATCGACGCTAACAGCTCACTAGGGCTCTCGAGCGTGCGAATGACCAGGACAATGAAGAGCAACAGGAAGCAAAAAGCAACATAGCTAATAAGCAGATTCCATTAACAAGGGGAGGAGCAAAAGCACGGCGGGGCATACCCCGCTAGCGAGGACTACACAATAAAAGAGGGGAGGAGACTAGTTTCCCTCCCCAGAAGACTACCGCGCCAGGATCTCCTCTTCACTGTGCCGCGGGCGGGGGGTAGGTGCTGTGGGGGCCCCGGACCACTTGTCCGAAACACCCGTTATGCATTCATTCACGATCCCATGATCAGTGTTTCGTGAACAACATAACCGAACTGGTAATCAGATTACAACATCCATACAACCGAATTTAAACAACTTACAATGATGGCCACATAGCCAAGTATTACAACAATGCCTCGCGACTAAGTCCAACATAATAAGCAGCGGATGAAAAACAGCAACATCGTCGGGCCCAAGTCAAGCCTTAACCACATAGGCAACTGACTGGGAGAACGTCCTAGTTCGCAAAGTCGTCATCGTAGTCTTCTTCACCATTGAACTCCTCCTCATAGTCTGGCCAAGTTAATAGCCAGGGACAAAGCCGTGAGTACATTGTGGAATTGTACTCGCAAACCACCTAAGAGGAACAATATGCAAGAGGTATGCTAGTATGGCTAGTAGCAAGGGTGGCTCTATGCTAAGTTTATTTCTAAAACTTTCTCGTGTCGATATAACATGTTAAGAAACATGATCGACGACATTTCTATATCCTTATTAAAACATTTTCAAAAACAATTTTTAGTAAAATCTCTAGGAATGGTGACCCAAGTTGTCATTTCCTTTGCTCAAAGTCCTCCTCCACGGCAGTACCCCCTTGGTACTCTGAACCATCTCCTCTTTCCTTTTTCCACCGAAAACCCTTTGTAAAACAGAACCAACACAGCTAAGTAAAGACATCCCAACTGTCCATGACCGCAGACGTGGCTATTCGAATAGATTTACACTCTGCAGAGGTTGCACACTTTAACCACACCATTCGATAAATCCGCTGGGACTTTACCACGGACCGTCATACAAGTATGCGGGCTTCGGATAATCGATCAAAGCCTTTCACTTAGTCATCCTAGTATAGGCACCTACCCTACGGGCTTAACCTCTCCGGCACCATGGTAAACCCCTACTCCATGTCACCATCGCCACGACAAGAGACCCGTAGTATCGTCCGGCCGTAGACTCCTACGGTGTATTGCCCCAAAATTTAGCAACCCAGCTTCAAGGGATCAAACACCCTTATAGAGTTGTGAGGTAGCCCATACTAAGACAAATAAATTACGGACTAAGCCCCGTCCCATTCCGGAGTAATGTGGTTGCACGGGAAGGTTGGATCCGTTCAATTACATAGAACCATGTGTTGTTTTTTCCAAAAACTCCACCTTTTTACCAAAGCCTTTTTGATCAAAAATTTCCAATAAAGTTTCCTTTCAAACATACACTTGGTAAAACCAAAACCCTACCAAGGTTTAAAAACATTTCCCAAAAGTTCTTGAGTGTCCCGTCCTAGAGTTTTTGCTCCACTAACAAGGCTACAAGGGGTGACAAGATAGTAAGCATCAAGCTACCACTAAATAATGGAGTAAGTAGGTATCAAGGGGTGTCATCTTAAAGATGATATCAAGTGACTAGTGGAGCCTAGTCGCAAATGAATCGCTATCAAGAGGTAATAGCAATTATAAAACAATGCATTTTGGAATAAACATAAAGGGAAAACTTGCATAATAAGAAAAATGGGATCAAGATATGCAACAAGTAAAGGTGGCTTGCCTTGGGTGGCTTGTCCCTGGTTCTCTTCAAAGTCTTCTTCTTCCCTGAACTTGTCAACGATCGGATCTAGCGTCGCGAAAGAAAGACAAGGCACAAAATCAACATACAAGCGCACACACCAAACCAACACACCACAACAAGCAATTCAATAAAAACACTCAAGAAGTTCAAATAACTAAATTGTTACTACTCAAAGTTGCTGCAAGATTTTGTCAAGATTTTAGGGTTTCAACATTAAGATTAGAAAATTTGCAAACTAGTAATTGTGCGGGCTAACAATTTGAGTGAGAACAAATCATACAACTCTAAAAAGGGTTGTAAAAAAAATTAGAAGTAAGCTACTGTTTAACATAAATGATTTCGAACTAAAAAGGTTCCTAATATTTAAAAAAAAAACAAATGAGAATTTACTACACATAGAGCACAAATAAATCATAATTTAATCAAGAAAAACTCCCATTGATACGAGATCAATGGTATTTGAAAGATAAAAAATAATTTAAGAACTACTTCAAGTTGTTCCAACCAATTTCGTTGATTTATTTGAAAACTAGAAGCAATTTAAAGTTTCAGATTTTGAAATGAAAGAAAACCCAAAGCACTTCAATGCAACAACTAACTCACCACAAGGTAAAAGTAAAAACAAACCAATATGGGGTTAGTACTGGCAGATGAGGGCTATTTTTAGGAAGCTAATGGCGCAGGTTTCACCTCATTTGCATTTACCAAATTGGAGATATTCGAATTTGAAGTCTACAGATTTTTAAACAAAAGCAAAAACGATTTTCTAAAAAAAACAAAGGTGGATCGGAGGTTTTACTGGGCCGAGAGGGCTGCGCGGGCTGGCCCAGCAGTGCACCCCAGCGCGGGCGGGAGTAAAAAAAAGGAGCTGCCAGCCGGGGCCCACATGTCAGCGTCTACTCAAACCCGAAAGGGTATCTTGCCATCTAGGCCGTTGGTTTTAAGAGAATCCGATGGCCACCATTTGTCTTCTCCCGGGTAACAGGCAGGGCGACGGGAGCCCTAACGAGAAACGTCTGGGGCGGCGGGACTCACCGGGGAGGACTGGCGGCCGACGGTGGGGCTCCGGTGAGGGTCGGCAGGGCGTAGGCGGGGTAGCAGGAGGTCGGGGACACGTTCAGCGGCGGTTCTAGGCCCGAGGACGTCGACTTCTGCAGCGGTTCGGTCGTCTCCTCCGGCGACGGAGCTCCCTGGAACGGCTCGACGGCGACGCCTCCGGCCAACTCTGTGCAGGGAAAAGGTTCGCAGGGGTTAGCTGAGGCATGGGGGCGTGTAGTTGGAGGGAAAGGAGTCCGGGGAAAGCTTGGAGAGGGCGGACACCTTCTCGGTGCCTCGCAGAGAGCTTTGGCTCTCTCCTTCGCTCAGCGAGAGGGAGAGGAAGGCAGCGCCGCAGCGCTCTGGAGTGGGGGTGGAGAGGAGAGGGGAGCGGTGTGAGGGGGTGAGAGGCTCGGGGTGGCCTTTTATAGCTGCTAAGGGCTCGGGTGAGTGCTCCTGGGCGGTGGCGTTGGCCAATTGACGCACAAGGGCTGACATCGAGCGGGCGGCGTCAGCTGACGTTGTAGGGCATACGTCAGCTCGGGGAGGGGTTCTGGAGCATGCTAGGGTTGGGGCTGGTTAGCTTGGTCGCTGGGGCTGCACACGCGTGTCACCGTGATCGTGTCGGTGTCGATCGGCTCGGTCTGTCTCGGGTTCGTGTGCACGTGCAGAAGGAGAGCATCCAGGAGACATTCTAGTGCGCGTGCATTTGACCTAGACGGCATGGTGTGGTTTGGGTACTCGACGTGCTGGTCGTGTCCGTGTGTGCGGGTGTGCGATGCCGGAGTCTTGTTCTGGCCGTGTTCAGGTGCGTGCGTGAGCGTTCAAGGGAGGGCATGCAAGTGAGCTGGGTTGATCGGGGAACACGTTCCAGGTGAGCGTTTTAGCACGTGATAGGGTCGTCCTTGATCGATCGATCGATCTATCGATCTCTGCCTCGCTCGCACGTGCGTGCAAGGAAGGATGGCCCGGGTGGGTGTGGTGTTTAGAACGAGCTGGGCCATATTTGCGAGAGGGAGTTCAAAGAGATGGAGGGTTTGGGTAGCCGGTTTTTGAAAAATATCCAAACCAAAGGCCCGGCCAAAAATTGGAAATTAGAGGGATTTCAAAGATGTTTGGAAGAAATAAAAAAGAGATAGATGGACTAGGGTTTTCAGAGATGAGGAAGGTTAGAAAAAGAAATAGTTTTCAAGAAATAAGGGTGCTCAAGATGGTGATTATAATTTGGATAAGAAATATCCAAATAGGAAGTTGGGCAAATAAAGGTGTGAGGATTTTGGTAAGATTTGAAAATGAGAAAGAGATCCTTTGGAGAATGTAGATGATCCCAATATTTGGACATCATCAAGATCGGATTTTAGTTTGAATTTTTGCAAAAGGGAAAAAACAAGCAATATATGGGGTTAGGGTTTGGATTTTTACAAAGTGGCCAAGAAGGGTTTTTGTAGCGTACCTGTGCTTATTTGTGCTAGTCCCGGATCGACTGCTAGCACACACAGTTACAAGATGAATACCACGAATACAAAGGTCATTATTACAACGTTGGATCCATAAACATCATAGTCTTTTACATCACATAGGCACATGTCTCAATTCTTATTACAACTCATGGAGGGAAAATTCTAAGTAGACGAAAGTAAAACGCCAAGTCTTCTTCCTTCATGGATTCCGCAGGCAGATGTGTTGGTCGAAGACTCGTGACCGTAGCGCAGCATTGCTTCAATCTTCGTAGTACCCATCTGCAACATGATACGTTGCAGCCACGGAGGGTCAATACTTTGAATGTATTGGCAAGTGTCTATTTGGTGGACTCAATGGCACCTAAACGTACATGCTCTTTGGCCAGGTGGAGTTTAACTTAGCAATACTAGCCTTTCTCCTAATTTTGCAAAAACTTTAGTTTTCCTTAGTAAAAGATGTCCAGAAGGACCTTTTCTACCCAAGTTCACCCATCAAGTTTTAACTTAGAGAAATTGGAGTGAGGAGATCCTTGAACGATTTCAAAATCATGTTGCTCAAGTTTGTCCGTAACCGGGGACACGGCTAAGTACTTAGTTCTAGACACTCTGCAGAGGTTGTGCACTTTTCCCACAGGACTTAGTTAACCTATTTCGCCGTGAGACTCATTTTGCCTCAAACGGCCAAGTGAAAACTAAGACGAGGCCTTTCAGAGGCATTTCCTCAGACCAAACGGACGCGTTCCCGATTTCCACCCACTGTCCGCCTGACTTGAGTTCCTGCAGCTTACTTGACCAAGACAGAGCCCATATTGTCTTGTGGTTGCACTGGAAGCTTCACGACTTGAACGTCTCAAATCTCCGTTATTCCTGGGTGGCCGTCCACAAGTGCGATACACACGGTAAACCCCGGTGTAACCACTCAACATACCCCTTTTCAGCCATTTCCACCCAGGTAGCGTATTAACTTAGTAGTTTTTCTTAGTTTTGTAAAACAAGTTTTCTCAACACTTAGCCAAAATCATGGTGTAATCCCTTCCCACAACAAGTGTATAACAAAACCCTATAGCAGCAATTCTAAAGGGAGATGCAAACATCTAGACCCAAACTAGACAAGGACTTAGCATAAAATCATAACCACTAAGACATAACCTTATAAAGCCTACACATGCATCTTCTAATAGAAAAGCTACAAGTAACATCTACTAATAGGTCAAGGAATATGGTGACACTTGCCTTGGTGAGGAGAGGAGTTGGTGCACTCGTCACAAAGGCACTCGTTGCACTCAGCACAATCTACACATAAAATGATACATACATGAGCACATAGCATCCATTCATAAAAACACTTCAAAAGAGAAAATCATGTATGCAATATGTGTCTTGAACACCACAAAGGCACTTAGTAGTTCTCTGGTTGGTTTCTATATGCATGATGGCATGGTCAAATTTTTAGAATTTATTTTAAAACTTAGAACAAAATTTAACACACATAAAACTATATATACAAGTTAAATCTACAAATGCAAAGGAGTTAGTACAAAAATATATTCTACACACGCTATAGTATAAAGGGACATTTTATGTAACAAAAGCAAAAGGAATTACTGCAAGATAAAATTTATAACTATTTTTAATAGCCAAAATACTTAAATAAAGCAATCTGTAATAAAATATTTTTAGCAGTGGCAAAAAGTGAAATATTATGCCATAAACATGTTCTACTCATTTTTATGAATCCATAGCCGCAAAGTTTGCTAGAAATGGATTTGTAGAACCCAAGATATGAATTTTTGAAGTTAAAACAAGTTTCTGAAATTTAAAAGCGAAAAACAGATTCGGTTAAGTCCCAGGCCGACGCGCGGCGTGATTTGATTGGCTTATACCGGTTCGGTCGGATCTGCGTTCTGGGGCGTTGGATCTAATGAGATTTGAACGCTCCAGATCTGCGGGTACCGATTCGATTAGTGATTCAAAACGGGCCGCAGGATCTAGATCTAACGACCTAACACGATCCCTAACCCTAACTCGTCGGAAACCTTGCCGGGGCAGTCCCCAGCGGCGGCGGCGCTACGGCCAAGCATTGAACGACTGCAGGAAGGGCTAGGAGGGCTCGGCGAGGATACCTGCGTGATTCCAATGACGACGCGGAGCTGATGGCGAAGTGTCAGAGGACGGCGTGGACGACGGTGGCTGGAATAGCTCGCCGGAGTTTCCCCTGCAGACGGTGAGCTCGGGTCGATGATGCTTGCGTCGATCTGGAGCGAAAAAGGAGCCGAGACCTTGTCAAAGGGGAGCGCTAGGGAGGGAGGAAACTTCCAGTGCAGAGAGGAGAGGAAGGGGGGGCGGGTTCTTACCGGAATCGTCGCCGGCGGTGGTCCAGCTCTGCGAGATCCAAAGCTCTCCTGCGCGCAGCCTGGTGGCGAGGAGGAGTGGAAAAGGAGGGAGGTGAGAGAGGTCGGAAAGGCGCATTTTATAGGCGCAGAGGGGTGTTGAAAGGGGTAGGAGATCGTCGGCATTCACAGCCGTGGCCGGAGTTACTCCACGGGATCCCCGCGCGTGATTTCAGCGCGGTGAAGACGACGGTGACGTGGCCCGACCAGCGGGCCCCACCTGTCAGCGAGGAAAAAGAGAAGGAGAGGATACCGGTTCGGGATGCTGGCGATGCTGGGCCATGGGCCGACTCTGGCCGTGGGCTGAAACGTTCCCCGCGCCCTTTTCTCCTTTTCCTATTTATTTTCTCTTTTCCTTTTTCTGTTTTTCCTTTGTAATTTTGCAAAACAATTTCAATTTGATTTTAAACAGCCTTTTGACTTTTGTGAAATCATTTCCCTTGCTTGTTGCACATCAGGGAATGTTTGAATCACATAAGAGCCAAAGATTTTTGGTAAAATGCACATAAAAAGATACATAGAATGCATATGCAATGAGATGGGTTTATGATTTCATGTGTGCAAGATTTTTAAATTAAAACCAAAATTTGGGATGTTACAGTTTTCTACGAAGTGTCTAGGTTTTTCTTGCGCAAAGGAAAGTATTGCAACAAACATAAGAATTTGATGCAAGGAAGTGCTAGGACTAATATTTTCAAAGAGGTTTGCTAAAACCAGGAGTAAGATAGTTTTAAGAAACTATGAGACAAAAGGTAAACATTTAAGGTAGAATTACAGTGAAGAGAATGAGTGAGGGAATGGCATTTTTATTTTACCAAAACAAAAAGGAAAGAATCTTCATGTGTCAAAAACACATATGTTTTCTTTTATTGCTTAACAAAAGAGAAAGATCTGGAAAATAGAATTGGAGAAGAGAATCTTGGTATGAATTGGTCTTCTTGAAAAAGTGAGCAAAATCAAGGAGGTCGGGTCAGTGCTATTATGCCGAGGTGACATGAGAAGGGCTATGAAAAATATTTAGTTTTTGCTAGATGAGGAAACATGACGTTTGAATTGAGTTATGGTCATATGCATAGAGCTCAGGAATGAATGAGAAGAAATTGGGATGGCAGAGGATAGGTGATGGAGGGGATCAAGTTTAAGATTTCATTTTGAGGATTTCCTGATAGAAAAGATAAATGGAATCAAGATGCTATTAAGTTTTGAGGGAAAGAGGTAAGCATAAACTTACTATGCAGAAACTAAGTCGTTGGGTTGGGCCACAGACCCAAGTATACCATACTGCCACACAAGAATTCAAACAAGATCAACACATGCAAAATAACCAATCAACACAATAAAGTTTCTATGGGTATGTGCTCATGATATGACCATGTCATGGAAATACTTTGAAAATGGCTTTGAGGAAGAAAAGAGTTTTGTGGGAGATACCATAGCTTTGGTTGCCTTTATTTTCTTAAAAAGAATGGAGACATTATATCCCCTTTATAAAAGTTTTCTCCTATATATTACAAATACATTTGGAAAAGTTCTTATAAGCCCATAAAATATTGGTTTTGCAAGATAGTGGGACCCTCCTAAAGATCCCTATAGATTTTATGAAGACTTAGTTTTTGGAAAAACCTTAGTGTCAAAAGAATCTTGGCAATTTGTTTTGGAGAAGTCAAATCATTTTTAGAAAATGAGAGGTTGCCAAGATAATATATTTACAAAATAATTTTTTTTGGTGCGACATGATCAAGAGCACAAGAATTGTGTTGGTTAACAATATTATTTCAGAAATCAATTCTAACAAACAAGTCAAACATGCACAAAAGTGTAGGACCCCGGGATCTAAGCTATACAGTTATGTTATGTGTATTAGTCACGCTAGCAACGAGTGATACTGGGGTTACCAGTCCCAGGCCGGAACACCATCGGCAGGCAGGCCGGAATTAAACATCGGCTCCACACATCTCGAAGCGCCATGAAACTAATCATAACCAAGACTGCATAACAGAGAGCTCGAGAGCCTTAAACCCCTCTCGTGCACTTTATAAACATACACACATCATGCACGAGATGGGTAACCACAACTGGTAACACAGCAGTGACTCTACGACTCAAAGCATTAGTAGTTCAAACTCTTAGCAGAGTAAAGATCCAAATTATTACACGCAGAGGTCACTGACCACAATACAACAAGCAATGGAAAGCAAATTATGTTATGCTACATAACAAGATAGCAAATGGCCTAAGAGGCCTTAAACATAAAGCGACGTCCAACCCTTAAGTCTCAGGCTGCTGCCTGGGAACTCCCAACTACTCGTCGATGTCAACGTAGAAACCACCTTCGGATGGAGCAACTTCCTCTGTAGAAAAACAACAACGAGGCAAGGGTGAGTACTTAAGGTACTCAGCAAGACTTACTAACCTATTAGCTACCTATTAGCTAACTGCCTGGTTAGAAAGGCTTTCTTTGGAGTTTCTTTGCATAAAGCAAGTTTTATTTGCAAGACAGACAAGAATAGAAGCTCGTCTACTCAGATCATTTTAAAAGAGGGAGAGAGCGATGCCAGCTCTACTGAACCATCATAAGATATCCACCAAATCATCTTCACCTGAACCTATCAACTAGGATCACCCTTTAAGTTGCCAAATTTTTACCATTCGGTTAAAGTTGTCTATGATCATCACGTCCGTTCCCAAGTCGTCCATAACCGTGGACACGGCTTTTCGAAAAGATTTAACCCTGCAGGGGTGCACAACTTTACCCACACGTGCCAACCGACTCTTAATGCCAACGTTATAGCTTTCTCCTTGGATAGCCGGCAGAGGGTGGTTGACCACGACCTTTACCTTACTTTCGTCCAAACCATGAGTTCACTAAAAGAGGGAAGCTCCGCCGTAACGGGTCCAGTCCCGAAGTCGGTCCCTCTAATTGTGCGCAGGTGTTGGTTTTCCAGAGGCCGCACCTCAACCAACCCCGGCCACATTCAAAACAAAGTTTAAACACCCAGATAAGGTGACTCATGGAACAGACTAGGCAAGTTAGTTAGTCGAGAGGGTGCCATTATAGGGCCTCGTGTGGTTGTACGCTTGGTCTTGGTTCAAGAGGCGAGAACTCGGGTCCTAGGGTCGGCAAGAATGAGTCAAATAACCACATCCCAATGTGGCGGCTCATCCTAGCCTTTAAGCATGTTTCCACAAACTTCACTGATCATACCACAACATCCTGTCATACTAGGTTCATTTCATAGCTCGGATTCATCAACTAGATGGATCAGAGGTTACCAACTAAGCATGGCTAAGCATACTAGATATAGAGGCTCTAGCAAAGCACACAAGCGAAACCTAGTCATGCTGGGAGCAGTGGATCAGGTAATTTAGGCGACAAAGATAGAAACATGCATTGGAGAGGGTAACTCTAACTACCGATAAAAGACATTTGAATCACATGCGACAGAGCAAGAATGGAAACACTTTGAAAACATAGGTTCAGACGCTTGCCTTGTCCTTCGATGTAGTTGTACTGATCAGTATTGGCATTGATCTCGGTCGCGGTCTCGGATTCTACCGCGAGGAAGAAACACCGGAAAGGAAGAACACAATCAACATACATGCATCGATGCGCAAGCAAGCATGATGATATGACATGTTTAAGATGCTCGAAATAAACCCTAATGCTAGCTAGTCAGGTAGCGGGGTTTTCGGATGACTCCGGAACGGGGATCCGATTAACCCTAAATTTTCACCGGAGGGGGTACAATTGGTTCCTCTAATTAATCAGGGTTTAAAGTTGATTAGCTATGCATGATAATGATACAAGAATGTAGATCTCATTTTTCCAAACATTTTGACAGGTCATTCATATTTTTCTGATAAACGATGAATAAAATATGCATTTTACAAGATTTATAGTCTTGCAGCAACTTTTCTAGAAATAAATTTATTGCGCAAAACTTTCTGTACCCAGTTCAAAGTGACCCAAGGTCACTGGCTGGAGGGGCCTGAGCCACCTCAACAGCCACATCGGCTCGGAGCTCCCAGGCCATGGCGGCTCTTGCAGGTGAGCATGGAGGCAACGCTCCGGCGCAAGGAGAAGGAGGGAGAGGGGCCCAGAAGGACCAGGAGCTCACCCTGAGGTCACCGGCAGTGCCAGCTCGGCCGGAGGAAGGCCGGTGGCGGCTAATTTCGCGACGGCGGCTTGCAGGTCCTGCGAGGAATCGGCGGCGATTGGCGGTGACTCAGCGCGTCTCAGTGCGATTCCACGGGCGAGGAGGTGGAGGAAGGTGAGGCAGAGCTGGGGGCTAGCTCGGAGGAGGCCGGGGCGGCTCCTAGCGGCGGCGAGAGACGGCGGCCATGGCGCTGAGCTCAGTTACTGGGAGCGGTTCACGGAACGAGAGAGCAAGAAGATAAGAAGGAGAGGGGAAAAAGAGAGGGAGGGCGTGGCGTCCAGGGGGAGGTCTCCAGGGGTTCTTCTCATCCTCAAGGCGGCAAGCAGGACGTGGCTCGCCGGCAGCCCTGCGCAGGACACGCAGGTGTGCATCCTACTGGAAGAAGAAGAAAAGGGGATTTTGTAGAAAACCCCCTAGAGTTTGGAGGATTCCAGGGAGAAATAAAAACTGCACACTTTTGCAAGATTTGGTGATTCAAATGGAGTCCAAAAATTATGAAACTTGGCAGGGGCTTTTTAGAGAAATAGTAGAAGCTCCACAAATTTTATTTGCAAACTTTTGGGTCCATTCGAATGCAAATTCAAATAGGGCAAATGCACATGTTCGGGTTTTTCTTCTTTGATTTTAATTCAAATTTTCTCAAGTGCAAAATAAATGCATGCAATGATGATGGCAAAGCACTTTATTTATTTAACAAGCACGGGATGTTACAACTCTACCCCCCTTACAAGAATCTCGTCCCGAGATTCCTAAGTTTTAAAAAAGAAGGCAGGGTACTCAGATGGAAGACGATCTTCTCGTTCCCAGGTTGCTTCTTGCTCAGAGTGATGAGACCATTGGACTTTCAGGAAATTGATGCTTTGACGTTGAGTTTTACGCTCGGCTTCATCAAGGATACGAACAGGATACTCAAGATAAGTTAGATCATCTTGGAGATCAAGTGCCTCATGATCAACACCACGGATGGGATCTTTGAAGCAACGCTTGAGTTGCGACACATGGAAGATATCATGGATCTTAGGAAAAGTTGAAGGTAGCTCCAATTGATAGGCAAGCTTTCCACGCTTAGCGAGAATAGGGAAGGGACCAACATAGCAAGGAGCCAATTTGCCCTTAATACCGAAGCGGTGAACTCCTTTTAGAGGAGTGACTCGGAGATAAGCTTTCTCACCAATTTCATAGCTCACATCTTGATGATGACGATCATAGTAGCTCTTTTGACGAGATTGAGCGGTTTTCAGGCGCTCTCGGATGATGCGAACTTGATCTTCTGCTTCTTGGATCATATCCGGTCCAAAGAATTGTCTTTCTCCGGTTTCAGACCAATTTAGCGGTGTTCGACATTTTCTTCCATAGAGAGCTTCAAAAGGTGCCATGCCCAAGCTAGACTGGAAACTGTTGTTATAGGCAAATTCAGCAAATGGAAGTCACTTTTCCCAATTCTTGCCGAAAGATATAACACAGGCTCTGAGCATGTCTTCAAGAATTTGATTCACTCTTTCAGTTTGACCACCGGTTTGAGGATGGTAGGCCGTGCTGAAGGAGAGATGAGTTCCCATAGCCTGTTGGAGACTTTCCCAAAATCTGGAGGTAAATAGGCTTCCACGATCAGAGATGATCTTCTTAGGAACACCATGAAGAACAATGATTCTGGATATGTAAAGATCGGCCAGTTGACTAGCACGAATATTTTCTGGGACTGGAAGAAAGTGTGCAACTTTAGATAGATGATCAATCACTACCCATATAGTATCATTTCCCTTTTGGGTCTTGGGAAGGCCAGTAATAAAATCCATGCCAATTTCATCCCATTTCCACTCGGGAATAGATAGAGGTTGAAGAATACCCGCTGGTCTTTGATGTTCAGCTTTTACACGACGACAAACGTCGCATTCAGCAACAAAGCGAGCAATTTCTCGTTTCATCCGGGTCCACTAGAACCTTTGGCGGAGATCCTGATACATCTTTGTAGTTCCAGGATGAATAGAGAGAGGTGAATCATGAGCTTCTTGGAGAATTAGTTCTCTTAGCTTCTGTTTCTTTGGCACAACCAGACGGTTACCAAAGTAGACGACACCATGATCATCGATGGAGAAACATTTAGCCTTTCCGCTAGCAATGCTCTTCTTCATCTTAGAAATACCCATGCTACGCTTCTGAGCATCCTTGATCTAGTCTTCAAGAGAGGGTTTAACCTCTAAGTTTGCCAGGAAACCATGAGGTACAACTTCGAGGTTAAGACGTGCAAACTCCTCATGGAGAGAAGGTTGATCCTGCTGGATCATGAGATTGTTGCAATAGGATTTCCGACTTAGCGCGTCAGCAACGACATTGGCTTTGCCGGGTTGATAGTTGAGACCTAGATCATAATCTTTGATGAGTTCCAACCATCTTCTCTGTCTGAGATTCAGATCCGGTTGGGTGAAAAGATACTTCAGACTTTGATGATCCGAGTACAACTCACAACGACTACCAAGAAGGTAATGTCGCCATTGCTTAAGAGCATGTACCACAGCTGCAAGCTCTAGATCATGAGTTGGGTAATTGAGCTCGTGCGGTTTCAACTGTCGAGAGGCATAGGCAACCACATGGCCATCTTGCATCAACACACATCCGAGCCCTTGAAGAGATGCATCACAGAAGACGACAAAGTCCTTGCTAGTGTCCGGAAGGACAAGCACAAGAGCAGTAGTCAGTTTGGTTTTCAAAACCTAGAAACTTTCTTGTGCCTTTTCTGACCACTCAAACTTCTTATCCTTCTTGAGAAGATCAGTCATCGGCTTGGCAATTTTGGAGAAATTTTCAATGAATCTACGGTAATAACCAGCCAGTCCAAGAAAACTTCGAATGTCCTTAGCTGACTTAGGGGTTTCCCAATCAAGAACAGCTTGAACTTTGTCTGGAATCATTGCAACACCATTTGCATAGACAACATGACCAAGGAAGATGAGCTCTTGTAACCAGAACTCACATTTAGAGAACTTGGCATAGAGACTATGTTCACGAAGCTTTGTTAAAGCTAGACGTAGATGTTCAGCATGTTCTTCTTCGGTCTTGGAGTAGATTAGAATATCATCAATATAGACCACGATGAACTTGTCAAGATACTCCATGAACACAGAGTTCATGAGCCGCATAAATGTGGCTGGAGCATTGGTGAGACCAAAAGACATGACGGTGTACTCGTAAAGACCATAACGAGTCATGAACGCCGTTTTTGGAATGTCTTCGGTTCTGATTTTAATTTGATGCTACCCTGATCTTAAGTCCATTTTGGAGAAGACTGTGGCACCAGTCAATTGATCAAAAAGATCATTGATCCGAGGAAGAGGATACTTGTTCTTGATTGTCACAGCATTGAGCGGCCGATAATCAACAACCAGTCGCGGAATGTTGGTATCCCGTTTCTTGACAAAGAGTGCAGGACATCCCCAAGAAGAGGTACTAGGTTGGATAAACTTTTTTCCCTCTAACTCTTCTAGTTGCTTCTTTAGTTCAACCAATTCTTCTGGAGGCATACAATAAGGTCTTCGGGAAACAGGAGCGGTTCCAGGAACCAACTCGATGACAAAATCCACACTTCGATCAGGTGGCATGCCAGGTAATTCTTCAGGAAAGACATCTGGAAAGTCACAGACCACCGGTACATCATGAATTTCAAGTGGAGGTAGGACATCAATGGCATACAACTCAGCCTCCGGAACAAATCTTGCTGATGGAGCAGTTGCTGGCGAAGACCAATACAAAACTGTATTGCCAGAAAGATCGGTTATGCTAATAGACCGGGCTGCACAATCAATGACAGCTTGATACTTTGTCAGCCAGTTCATGCCCAAGATGACATCAATATCAGTGGACTTGAGGGCAATTAGAGAGGTTGGAAACAAGAGATATCCTATGTTGAGTATGACCTCCTGAGTAACCCAGATGGTTTGCCAACGAGACCCAGGGGTTTTAATTTCCATAGGGGAAGACATTGTCTCAAAAACTATGCCATGCATCCGTGCAAACTCTTGAGAGATGAATGAATGCGATGCTCCAGAATCAAATAAAACTGTAGCTGGAATTGAGTTGATACGAAGCGTACCCAGAATGATGCTTGGATCTTCCTCAGCTTCCTCAATAGAGACATGATTCAACCGACCACGTCCAGCAATAGTAGGCTTGTCAACTTTCTTTGGCGGAGGAACTCCATGACCAGAATTCTTTTGAGGGCACTCATATGAGTAATGACCAGGCTGTCTGCAAGCGTAGCAAATGAGACCTGCCGGACGAGAGCCGTCAGAAGGCCCACCTGAGTTCTTTGGTGTAGGCGGACGAGGAACATAACCAGAAGGCTTGGGTGCATAAGGAGCACGAGGCACAGCACTGTAGGGAATAAAGACACGGCGACGCCGAGTGCTTGAACCAGAAGGTTGAACAGCATCTGAAGGACGCTTACGTGTTTCCTCATACTCCACCTTTCCTCTTTCTGCCTTCATGGCTTTGTTCACAAGATCTTGTAGAGTGTTGAAGTCCAGGAGATGAAGATCACGACGAAGTTCAGGATCCAGTCCCTTGCGGAACAAGGCCTGTTTCTTGGCATCCATAGACACCTCTTCAGGAGCATAGCAAGCAAGGCGGCTGAAGTGACCTTGATAATCGCAAACAAAACCATTGTCCTACTTTAGCTTCAGAAATTCCTCCCTTTTAAGCTCCATTAGACCCTCCGGAATGTGATACCCTCGGAAGGCAGTTTTGAACCCTTGCCAAGTCACAACATGATTGGCAGGCTGCAGCAACAAGAAATTCTCCCACCATGAACCAGCAGCTCCCTCAAGATGGTATGCAGCAAAAGTCACCCAATCTGCTTGAGCAACATGGGCAACCTCAAGCTTACGCTCGATGGTGCGGAGCCAGTAGTCAGCATCCAATGGCTCAGTAGAATAACTGAACACTGGTGGGGTGAGGCGGATGAAGCTTTTGATTCCGACTCCTTCATCCTGACGTTGAGCAGTATTGCGCTCAATCCTCTCAAGGAGCCTTATGTTGTCAGCGCGATTGGCTTCATACATGGCCATCAGTTGGACCATAGATGGCAGTGGAGGAAGGTCAACATTATCTGGGCCATCTCCACGGCCACGACCACGATTATCACCACTGCGCGTACCACTCGACATCCAAATGTCTTGCAACCCATGACAATGGAAGCAGGGATGATATACAATCACCAAGTCCTGTCGGATAGGATAAATTTAATAGAGGAGCATAGAGAGGCCAACAGTTGGAGTCTATGCATCCGAAGCAGGGATTTTGGACAATGCTCCAGATTAACTCAAGAAACTTGGAACTCTGAGACTTGCAACCAGGTACGGAGTACTAAAGAAAGCTACCCAAACCCGTTGTTCCTAAAGGTTTGAAATGATATGCATAAGATAAAACCATTTTCAATCAAACTTAGGAAAGACAACTTAGAAGCAGAGTTATACCAGGTAAGGAGTAAAAAGAATCCTACTCAGAGTTTTCGCAAATAAGGTTTAGCTTTCAAGTAGTTTTCACAACCACTAGACACAACAACGACCAGTAGTAAGGGTTTTCCTACAGGCAGTCCTGCTCTGATACCAAAAGCTATAGGACCCCGGGATCTAAGCTATACAGTTATGTTATGTGTATTAGTCACGCTAGCAACGAGTGATACTGGGGTTACCAGTCCCAGGCCGGAACACCATCGGCAGGCAGGCCAGAATTAAACATCGGCTCCACACATCTCGAAGCGCCGTGAAACTAATCATAACCAAGACTGCATAACAGAGAGCTCGAGAGCCTTAAACCCCTCTCGTGCACTTTATAAACATACACACATCATGCACGAGATGGGTAACCACAACTAGTAACACAACAGTGACTCTACGACTCAAAGCATTAGTAGTTCAAACTCTTAGCAGAGTAAAGATCCAAATTATTACACGCAGAGGTCACTGACCACAATACAACAAGCAACGGAAAGCAAATTATGTTATGCTACATAACAAGATAGCAAATGGCCTAAGAGGCCTTAAACATAAAGCGACGTCCAACCCTTAAGTCTCAGGCTACTGCCTGGGAACTCCCAACTACTCGTCGATGTCAACGTAGAAACCACCTTCGGATGGAGCAACTTCCTCTGTAGAAAAACAACAACGAGGCAAGGGTGAGTACTTAAGGTACTCAGCAAGACTTACTAACCTATTAGCTACCTATTAGCTAACTGCCTGGTTAGAAAGGCTTTCTTTGGAGTTTCTTTGCATAAAGCAAGTTTTATTTGCAAGACAGACAAGAATAGAAGCTCGTCTACTCAGATCATTTTAAAAGAGGGAGAGAGCGATGCCAGCTCTACTGAACCATCATAAGATATCCACCGAATCATCTTCACCTGAACCTATCAACTAGGATCACCCTTTAAGTTGCCAAATTTTTACCATTCGGTTAAAGTTGTCTATGATCATCACGTCCGTTCCCAAGTCGTCCATAACCGTGGACACGGCTTTTCGAAAAGATTTAACCCTGCAGGGGTGCACAACTTTACCCACACGTGCCAACCGACTCTTAATGCCAACGTTATAGCTTTCTCCTTGGATAGCCGGCAGAGGGTGGTTGACCACGACCTTTACCTTACTTTCGTCCAAACCATGAGTTCACTAAAAGAGGGAAGCTCCGCCGTAACGGGTCCAGTCCCGAAGTCGGTCCCTCTAATTGTGCGCAGGGGTTGGTTTTCCAGAGGCCGCACCTCAACCAACCCCGGCCACGTTCAAAACAAAGTTTAAACACCCAGATAAGGTGACTCATGGAACAGACTAGGCAAGTTAGTTAGTCGAGAGGGTGCCATTATAGGGCCTCGGGTGGTTGTACGCTCGGTCTTGGTTCAGGAGGCGAGAACTCGGGTCCTAGGGTCGGCAAGAATGAGTCAAATAACCACATCCCAATGTGGCGGCTCATCCTAGCCTTTAAGCATGTTTCCACAAACTTCACTGATCATACCACAACATCCTGTCATACTAGGTTCATTTCATAGCTCGGATTCATCAACTAGATGGATCAGAGGTTACCAACTAAGCATGGCTAAGCATAGTAGATATAGAGGCTCTAGCAAAGCACACAAGCGAAACCTAGTCATGCTGGGAGCAGTGGATCAGGTAATTTAGGCGACAAAGATAGAAACATGCATTGGAGAGGGTAACTCTAACTACCGATAAAAGACATTTGAATCGCATGCAACAGAGCAAGAATGGAAACACTTTGAAAACATAGGTTCAGACGCTTGCCTTGTCCTTCGATGTAGTTGTACTGATCAGTATTGGCATTGATCTCGGTCGCGGTCTCGGATTCTACCACGAGGAAGAAACACCGGAAAGGAAGAACACAATCAACATACATGCATTGATGCGCAAGCAAGCATGATGATATGACATGTTTAAGATGCTCGAAATAAACCCTAATGCTAGCTAGTCAGGTAGCGGGGTTTTCGGATGACTCCGGAATGGGGATCCGATTAACCCTAAATTTTCACCGGAGGGGGTACAATTGGTTCCTCTAATTAAACAGGGTTTAAAGTTGATTAGCTATGCATGATAATGATACAAGAATGTAGATCTCATTTTTCTAAACATTTTGACAGGTCATTCATATTTTTCTGATAAACGATGAATAAAATATGCATTTTACAAGATTTATAGTCTTGCAGCAACTTTTCTAGAAATAAATTTATTGCGCAAAACTTTCTATACCCAGTTCAAAGTGACCCAAGGTCACTGGCTGGAGGGGCCCGAGCCACCTCAACAGCCACATAGGCTTGGAGCTCCCAGGCCATGGCGGCTCTTGCAGGTGAGCATGGAGGCAACGCTCCGGCGCAAGGAGAAGGAGGGAGAGGGGCCCAGAAGGACCAGGAGCTCACCCTGAGGTTGCCGGCAGTGCCAACTCGGCCGGAGGAAGGCCGGTGGCGGCTAATTTCGCGACGGCGGCTTGCAGGTCCTGCGAGGAATCGGCGGCGATTGGCGGTGACTCAGCGCGTCTCAGTGCGATTCCACGGGCGAGGAGGTGGAGGAAGGTGAGGCAGAGCTGGGGGCTAGCTCGGAGGAGGCCGGGGCGGCTCCTAGCGGCGGCGAGAGACGGCGGCCATGGCGCTGAGCTCAGTTACTGGGAGCGGTTCACGGAATGAGAGAGCAAGAAGATAAGAAGGAGAGGGGAAAAAGAGAGGGAGGGCGTGGCGTCCAGGGGGAGGTCTCCAGGGGGTTCTTCTCATCCTCAAGGCGGCAAGCAGGACGTGGCTCGCCGGCAGCCCTGCGCAGGACACGCAGGTGTGCATCCTACTGGAAGAAGAAGAAAAGGGGATTTTGTAGAAAACCCCCTAGAGTTTGGAGGATTCCAGGGAGAAATAAAAACTGCACACTTTTGCAAGATTTGGTGATTCAAATGGAGTCCAAAAATTATGAAACTTGGTAGGGGCTTTTTAGAGAAATATTAGAAGCTCCACAAATTTTATTTGCAAACTTTTGGGTCCATTCGAATGCAAATTCAAATAGGGCAAATGCACATGTTCGGGTTTTTCTTCTTTGATTTTAATTCAAATTTTTCTCAAGTGCAAAATAAATGCATGCAATGATGATGGCAAAGCACTTTATTTATTTAACAAGCACGGGATGTTACAAAAAGTTTTAGTAGGTTTGATTAACTGCAAAAAGTTTTTGTTGCCCCTCATTTTTGCCTTACTAAACTTTGCTTAAACATGTTTACAGAAGTTGGGGTGTCACAGATCTTCCCCCCTTAAAAGAATCTCGTCCCCGAGATTCCTAAGTGTAGTGCTAGGGAAGTTTAAAGACTAGGTCGATGGTAGGTTACATCTTCAAGGTTACTTGATCCCTTGATGAGTTGTCCTTTGTGCCTATCATGTGTCGTCGCTTTGATCCTTGGATATCCTTGGCCTTGAGTTTTATTTTTGGTGCACTAGGGCACGAAGCGAGATTCTCCTTGGGGCACTCCTGTGGGGACCCCGGTTTACCGTCCGGGATTCCCGTTATGCATACAATTCATGATCCCAGGAAGACCGTCATGAATTCACATAACCGAGTTGGCATTACAGAGTACATCATCCATTACATAAATAAGTCGCAAAGTCTTACATGGCCACTTGGCCGAATTTAAATGCCACGCAGGGCAAGTTCACTAAGCAGTGCAGCGGATACAAAGGTAGCGTAGAATTAGCCCGTGTCATGCCTCTACCCTACAGGCGACTGACCAGGAAACGGATCCTAGTTCGCGTCGGCGTCATCGAACTCCTCTCCGTCATCTTCATAGTCTTCATAATCTGGCCAAGTTAATAGCCAGGGACAAAGCCGTGAGTACATTTGGAATTGTACTCGCAAACCATCTAAGGAGGGATAAATTGCATGCTATATGGCTGTAGCAAGAGGAGTTTGTTTGGGGCTGGTGCTTATCCTAATCCTCTTTTCTCGTGTTGATATAGCATGTCACACGACATCTCTATATCCTTGTTAAAGAAGAATTTTTAGTAAAGCAACTTTAGAAAAGCTCTAGGAGAGGGGGAAACTCATTTTCAAGAGAAGGGCTGGGGTCAATCAAACATGACCACCATTAGCATCCGGTCAATCACACATGACCACTTCCCACCTTCGGCAGTACCCTACAAGTACTCCGAACCAACATGTGCCACGGTAGTACCCTCCGAGTACTCCGTTCGGCATTTCCTCCAATTCTTTCCGAAATCCATTTTTTAAAAGAAAACCGACATTGGGCTAGGCAACGGTCGTCCCAACCGTCCATGACCGAGGACTCGGCTATTCGAATAGAATTTCACTCTGCAGAGGTTGTACACTTTACCCACATCATCCGGATACTCATCGTGTGGGCGTCATCCCTACATAACATCTTATGCCACGACGAGCACCCGATCATGGCCTTCCATTCATCTACCTTAGTACGGGCGCCTACCCTGTGGAGTATACATCCCCGGCAAAACCTGGCCGTCTACCTCCGTCGAGCGTAGTTCCAGTGCCACGGCGGGAGAAACCCAAGTGTCTTCCGGCCGGATAAATCCCGATGGATCCCGATTTACTATTGCCCATAATCTGGCGGCAATCCGGATTCCGGGGTCCTCCAGACCCTTATATAGTGCGAGGCTCCCCGCACTAAGGCAGATAAACTTCCGACTAAGCCCCGTCCCATACCAGGGTAATGTGGTTGCACGGGTTAATTGTTCTGAGCGAACGCCTAGTGATCACCAATGTCATCTTAAAAACCACCATCTCCTTGTCCTCCATTTTGGTAAAAACCATTTTTGAAATCACTTCAGTGGGGTAGGTACTACCCCAAGGTTTTCAGAAACATTTTCGTAAACTTTCATTGAGTGTTCCCAGTCCTAGAGTTTTAGCTCCACTAGGAAGTTTCTCAAAGGCATTGCTGCTAACCAACAAGCCACTACTCCAGGGGTATCGAAATAGGTACTAAAGGGATCATCTCGATGGATGATAACAACTTGACTCGCGGAGCTTGAGTCAACAAATAATTGCTACAGGAACTATAGCAACGTAAATCCATGCACTTTAATAAAATAGAAGGAGATATGCAAATGTGTAATTTGGGATTCAGATATGCAGCAAGATAGATGGCTTGCCTTGGTTGGCTTGTCCCTGATCTCCTTCCTCCTGGTACTCGTACACTTCACCCTCCTCGGTACACTCCTCGTTCGATTCTATCGTCGGAAATTAATAACACAAGGTAAATACTCAAGCATACAAGGTTCACACACTCACATCCAGCAAACAACACCACATCATTAAGGAGTATCAGAAACAAACATGTTTAGAAAACAAACCAAGTTTTATGGGTTCTTAGTTAACAATTATTCCTAATAGAAACTAGGGTTTATCAATTTGTTGTAAGCATCAATACTTAGCAAACAATCAAGCATGCATGCATGCAATGATACAAAAAGCACATCAATCAATAATACAGGTTGACAACAATCTTAAGAAACTACCAAAGTTGGATTTACTAAAAACAAAGTGTGGTTAAATTTCTAAGCAATTAACCATAGGGAAATATCACTAGAGCACCAATTTAATCCTCAGATATTCTCTGCTAATCAGAAAAATATGAGGTCAAGTTCCCTGGAAAGGTCTTCCAGAACATAATCCAACAAAGTTGGATTCAACACAAAATACTAATCCTACTACAAGTGATGATTTTTCCAACTTTAATTACACTCTATGCCATTATACTCACTACTGCAAGATTACAAGCCCTAAAATAGAAATTCCAGTGAGACATGCAAGCTAACAAGATAAACTAGCAGTGAAAATTGGTTTCACACATTTTAGCCATACCAAACTCAAGATTTGCATTTAAGTAGGAAAAGCAACTAATAACTCAATACTATTCATCAAACAATCTACAGTGATTCAAAAATCATGGGACCTGTGCCATCTGAAAGCTATTGACCTTAGATGCTCATAGAAATTTGAATCACTCAATTTGCATGCATAGATCAATTTTTAGGGCATTTCAAAGTTTGCAGAGTATTCAAAATAAAGATGCATTTCTGAAAAAAAATCGAACGGGCCGATTCAGATCTGGCCGGGCGACGATGCGCTGGGCCGGCCTAGATCCAGCGAAAAGGGGAGGCGCGGGCAGCAGGATTCAAACCCGCCAGTGGGTCCGCGCTGCCAGCGGCCCGGACGGGCGAAGCGGTACCGAGCTAGCTCGGCCGTTCGATCAAGTGAGGATCGACGGCCGAAGCTCGTCGTCTACGCGGGGAAGGAAGAAGGGCGGCGGAACCCTAGGGTTTCGCCTGGGAGCTGTAGGTGCTCACCGTGGGCTACCGGACAGCGAGGAAGGGCTTGGCGGCGGTCGTGGGAGACTCCTGGTGATTGGGGCTCGACGGTGGTGAAGCGAGAGCGGCTCTTGACGATGGTGCGGTCGACGGGGGCCTGCAGACGCTCCGGTTTGGTCTCGGCGATGGCGACGTCCTCCGCCGAACCTAACCAAGGGAAAAGGGTAGGATTAGATCCAGGAGAGTACGAGGATCTCAGGAGACAGGGTTGAGGGAGAGAAGAGGACACGACGCCTGCAACCTTCTCCCGGGTTTCCCTCACAGATCACCGGTGAGATCGAGCCCTCCCCTGCGAGGGAGAGCCAGATACTCCGGCTACGGCCTTGGGCGATGAGAGTGGGGTGCTGGGGGTGCAAATGAGCGAAAGAGCGAGAGAGAAAGGGGGCTCGGGGGTATTTATCTGGCGCGGAGGCCTTGGTGGCCGGCGGGAGTGGTCGTGGCACTCTGGGCTGGGAGTGGCCAAGCTGGGCGGTGGAGTGCTCGCGCGAGGTCTAAGCGTGCGCGGCGCGCGCGGTTTTGGAAGGACGCGTGTGTCCAGGGGTGCCGAGGCAGACATGCCAGTCGTGCCATCGCATCGGCGCAGGCAGGTGTTCGATGGCTAGCTAGGGCTCTAACGGGCAAGAGAGAGGGATGGACTGCGCCAGTGGGGTAGTGGGGTGGTGCTGAGTTTGGAAGTGTGGTCGAAATCGACCGGATGTATGCGTGGAGTGGGGGACGGGGTCGTGTCCAGAGTGACGTGGCCGGCACGGGTTGGGGGTAGATAGGTGGCTGTGGTGCACGGGAAGGCTAGCCAGCTCGCCTGGGGACAATGCGAAGATCAGAGAGAGAGATGCGCAAGGCTACTTGGTCGGGAGAGCAGAGAGAAGGGGTGGAGATCGAGGTGGTCTGTCCAGCCGCGGGCCAGAGCGAGGCAACGGGGAGAGGGGTATGGCGCACCCCTGAGGCTGGCAGGTGGGGCTGGGAAGTCCTCTGGGTCTGTGTACCCGCCTGGTGAGTGGGTGAGCGGGGTGGTGATGTCTGGAAGAGATCTTTGCAAGATCTTGATCATGCATGCACGGGTTCCCTTCTTCTCCCTTCTTTTCTTTCAAATAAATCGGCTAAGCTAGGCTGGGTTAATGCTGGGTGGCAGGCTGCTTGTTGAGTAGACCTTGATGCTAGACCAAGGTGGAAAAAGTTCTGATTCGAATAATCAAGAGGAAGAGAAGAAAAGAAAGAAAAAGAATAGGGAAGCTCACATAAAATGTTAGGTGACTCCCCACAAAATTTGAAATGCAAGAGTGCAAACTATCTTGGTGGAGTGTTTTGAAAAGTTTGGAGTCATACTACTAGGTCACTTGACTCGCTAGAATCTAAAAAAAAAAGAAAACTGAAAAGAATAATAGTCTAGATGAAACCACCCATGCACAAAAAAATGATGACGCAAACAAGGCAAGCAAGGTCTAGTGCTTTAATCTTTCTAGGTTTGATTGACAAATGAATAAGTTTGCAAACCAGCACACCATGCAATTCATACTTGCTAGAAGTTTAGTATAAAGTTTTGAGAGCAGAGATGTTCATAGCATTCAACTCAAACACGAGATCATGCACACACTCCTTTCCAATATCTTAATTAAAAAGTTTTTTGCTCCCCCTAAATAAAGCATTAATTGAGCTAAATGTGCAGTGCAAAAAGTGGGCTGTTACAGACCTTCCCCCCTTAAAAGAATCTCGTCCCGAGATTCCATAGCTAAGCGTTGAGTAACTCGGGAAATTCTCGCCGAAGATAATCTTCACGTTCCCAGGTGGCTTCGTCTTCGGAATGGTTACTCCATTGAACCTTGTACATGTTGATCTTTCGTCTGCGGGTGAGACGGACATCTTCCTCCAAAATTCTGATCGGCCTCTCGCGATAGGTCAAGTCGTGATTAAGGTCAATGGTATCTTGATCAATCTCCATGAAGGTTTCGGGTTTACTGGGGGCTTGGAGACACTTGCGAAGCTGGGAGACGTGGAAAACGTCATGGAATTCAGACAACTTAGGAGGTAGGTCTAGCTTGTAGGACATTTCCCCTCGGCGTTCAAGAATCTTGTATGGGCCAATGTAGCGGGGTGCCAATTTTCCCTTCTCATGGAAACGTTGCATGCCCTTGAGTGGAGTCACTCGGAGATAAACAAAGTCTCCAACTTGGAAGGTAAGTGGTCTTCGATGGGAATCTGCGTAACTCTTCTGTCTGGATTGCGCGGCCTTCAAGCGGTTGCGGATCAACTGCACTTGTTCTTCGGCTTCTTTGATGATGTCAGGACCAAATACTTGACTTTCTCCAGTCTCCGACCAGTTGAGAGGGGTTCGGCATTTACGGCCATACAGGGCTTCGAAAGGGGCCATTTGGATACTAGCTTGGTAGCTGTTATTGTAGGAGAATTCGGCAAACGGCAAACAGTCCTCCCATTTGGCGCCATAGGATAGGACACATGCGCGGAGCATATCTTCGAGGATCTGGTTGACTCTCTCGGTCTGACCTCCAGTCTGCGGATGGTAGGCTGTGCTGAAGGAAAGCTTGGTTCCCAAGGCTTCATGAAGCTTGGCCCAAAAACGCGACGTGAATTGAGTACCACGATCAGATACTATGGTCTTGGGCACTCCATGCAAGCTCACAATCCGGGAGATATAAAGATCGGCGAGTTCTCTACCATTATGGGTAGTCTTGACTGGAATAAAATGGGCAACTTTGGTTAAGCGGTCCACAACGACCCAGATGGAGTCATGACCTCTATTTGACCTTGGCAGGCCGGTAATGAAGTCCATACCAACCTCTTCCCATTTCCACATGGGTACCTTTAAGGGTTGCAGTAGACCAGCAGGTCTTTGGTGTTCGGCCTTGACTCGCTGGCAAACGTCGCACCGGGCAATATAAAATGCTATTTCTCGCTTCATCCCATGCCACCAGAACTGCTCCTTCAAGTCTTGGTACATTTTTGTGCCCCCTGGATGGATAGAATAAGGGGTATCATGAGCCTCCTTCAGGATAGACTGCTTCAACTCCTCGATGTTAGGGACACACAGGCGTCCCTTATACCACAACACACCTTCTTTGTCGATTGAGAACCCAGGTAGTTCCTCTCGTCCCATCCTTCTCTTGATACCTTCTATGCTTTCATGACCCTTCTGAGCTTCCTTAATAATGTCGGTGAGTGTGGGTCGGACTTCAAGGTTAGCTAGGAATCCATGGCTCACTAGCTCCAGTCCAAACCTCTCAAATTCTTCACATAGGGTAGGCTGGCTGGTTTTTAATAGGGCATTCAGGGAACAAGGTTCCCGGCTGAGGGCATCGGCGACCACGTTCGCCTTTCCCGGATGATAATGAATTCCTAGATCATAATCCTTGATGAGTTCAATCCACCTACGCTGCCTCATATTCAACTCCTTCTGTGAGAAGATGTACTTCAAGCTCTTGTGATCGGTGTAGATCTCGCATCTGTTTCCCATAAGGTAGTGTCGCCAAGTTTTTAATGCATACACGACGGCAGCAAGTTCCAGATCATGGGTAGGGTAGTTTAGCTCATGAGGGCGTAGTTGACGGGATAGATAAGCGATGACCTTGCCATCTTGCATTAGGACACTTCCAAGACCAAGCTTGGAGGCATCGCAATAGACGTCAAAGCTTTTGGTGATGTCGGGCATGGTCAATATGGGAGCTGATACGAGTCTCTTCTTGAGTTCTTGGAAACTCTGCTCACACTTCTCGGTCCATTCAAACTTTATACCCTTCTTGAGAAGCTAGGTCATTGGACGGGCAATGCTGGAAAAGCCTTCAACAAACTTCCGATAATATCCAGCTAATCCGAGGAAAGCTCGAACTTCGGTGGGATTGGTTGGGGCCTTCCTTTCTAAGATAGAAGTAATCTTTGATGGGTCAACAGACACTCCCCCGGCTGAAATAACGTGTCCCAAAAATCCAACTTCCTTTAGCCAAAACTCACACTTGCTAAATTTGGCGTAAAGCTGATGTTCCCTCAAGGTTCCCAACACTAGCCGCAGATGCTCTGCGTGCTCCTCCTCAGTCTTGGAATAGACCAAGATGTCATCAATAAACACTACCACAAACTTATCAAGGAACTTCATGAACACCTTGTTCATGAGATTCATAAAATAGGCTGGGGCATTGGTCAGGCCAAAGGACATCACAGTGTACTCAAATAAACCATAGCGGGTGGTGAAAGCAGTTTTGGGAATGTCGGACTCACGGACTTTCAGCTGATGATATCCGGTGCGGAGATCAATCTTGGAGAATACTTTAGCTCCATTTAGCTGATCAAACAGGTCTTCAATTTTTGGGAGTGGATACTTGTTTTTGATTGTCACCTCATTCAACTTGCGGTAATCCACACATAGGCGAATGGTACCGTCTCGCTTGTCCACAAATAGAACAGGCGATCCCCAAGGTGACGCGCTGGGTCGGATAAGACCTTTGCTGAGCATATCAGCGAGTTGCCTCTTTAACTCTTCTAATTCTTGGGGGTTCATACGATAGGCTCTCTGTGCTATAGGGGCTGTTCCAGGAATCAACTCAATAATGAACTCAATATCCCGGTCGGGGGGCATACCTGGCAACTCTTCAGGGAAGACATCGGGGTATTGACATACCACCGGAACTTGGTCAAGGGTTGGCCCAGATACAGATTTCTTGTAGTAGGCTTTGCGGGATGGCATGGTAGCGATGTGCTCAACTTGGATCCCATCACTGTTGGTCACGGATATAGCCTTTCGGGCGCAGTCAAAATGACCTTGATACTTGGTCATCCAATCCATCCCAAGTACCACGTCTAAACCCTTGGTGCCTAAAATAATTAGGTTTGCTTCGAAGGACACCCCATGGATATCTACCGGCACATCTAGGCAATTTCTCTTGGTTTTCACGACTGACCCGGGAATCTGAACTAACATAGCTCTAGGCATCATGGTTGACTTTAGTTTTCCCTTTTCAACGAAGTTCTCGGTTACGAAAGAATGAGATGCACCCGAATCAAACAGCACTCTGGCAGGGGTGGAGTTGACAAGAAACGTACCCAGGACAATATCAGGGGCATCAGCAGCTTCCTCCGCGGTGACATGGTTGAGACGGCCACGAGCAACATTGGCCTGAGTCTTCGAGTTCCTGCCAGTAGATCCACGGCCTTGACCCTGGTTGGGTCTCGGCGCGCTGAGGCTCGGTGCTGAGGGCTTCTTCAGAGGGCACTCCTTAGAGAAGTGACCTGGCTGTCCACATGTGTAACATCCATTGCCCTGGCTTCGGTTGGTGGGGTTGAATGTGTTGCGGTTACCTCCGGAGGAATTTCCACCGGTGGGGCGGTTGCTGGAGTATTGACGGTTTGGGTTGTTAGGCCTTGGAGCCTGAGAGGCAAACCTCTGAGGGGGTGGCGCTGACCTTGTCGGGGGCATGCTGCGGGATCTTTGATTGCTTGGGCCTCCCTGACTCATCATCCGCCTCTTGCGGCTCTCACGGGCAGCCTTGTTCTTGTCTTCAACCATTATGGCGGCATCCACCATGGCTTCTATGTCGGGATAGTGCACGGCTACAAGGTAGGTCTGCAGCTCCTCTTGCAGTCCATTGAGGAACCGCTCCCTTTTCTTCTCATCGGTATCGATGTCATTGGGTGCATACCTTCCCCAAGAGGTAAACTTGTCCAGATACTCAGGGACACTCATTCCTCCCTGCTTCAGGTTGAGGAACTTATCCCTCATAATCTTGATCAGTCCAGAGGGAACGTGGGCCTTGCGGAACTTGGTCTTGAATGCCTCCCAAGTCATCACCTGACCCACGGGCTGCATAGCGCGAACATTCTCCCACCAAGCTCCAACTGCTCCAGCTAGGAAGTGAGTTGCATACAGAACCTTGTCATTAGCCCCGACTCCTGCATACTCTAGCTTGTTCTCTATGGTGCGGAGCCAATCATCAGCTTCCAAGGGCTCGGTGGACTTGGAGAAAACTGGGGGATTGGAGTTCTGGAACTCCCTAAGCTTGCTCTGGGGCTCATCATTTTCACCATTGTGGTTGCGCTGGGTGGCAAGCTGAGTGAGGTGTTGAAGTGTGGCGAGACTAGCTTGGCGCTCGGCACGTGCGGCTTCACGATCCTCAAGCATAAGCCGCAGCACCTGCGTCATGTTGGGCTCAGGAGGTGGGGGCGGGTTGTTGCTGTTGCCAGCTTGGCCTCGCGTTTCGGGAGCCATTCTGGAGAGAAGTTGAGCTTGTGAGATAAAACAACAGTTTTCAAATGCGGGGAAAATATGCTATGCAACATGGCATGAAGGAGATTCATAAGAACATGACCAAACCATCATACATAACACACATCATTGCCATAGTCAACCCAGTCCACCACATGCATACAAGCATACAAAAGAGGTGCTAATATAAGTCTAGCACACATACCACAAGTCTCATGCAACACACATCACATCAAATGGTTTCTGCAGAACCATACACAACCAAACGTAAAAAGGGATTGGGTAGTCCTACTCGTTACGCCATATCCTAAGTGCAGTGGTGGGGCGCCGGGTACCTACTCATCGGCGCTCACGTGGGGAACAACCTCCTCGGGGTCCTCCTCACTCGGGGTCGCAGGAGCGTAGAAGTCCATGATAGCGTCGTGGCCCTCCCCACTGTCGCTACCACGGTCGTCGTCGTCGGTGCTCGCGGGCTCCTCGTCGTAGGCCTCCCGATGGTCGTCATCGCGGCCAAGCACCTCCTCGTTCTCCTTGCAGAGCTCGGCGGTCTCCTCCTCTAGCTCGGACACGTGGCTCTCGAGTCAGGCGAGGTGATCCTCCAGATCACGGATGCGCAGACGCAGAGCCCTGTTCCTCTTCACGATCCTCCTCTTGGCAGCGAGGAGACGGTGACGAGAGAAAATGGACTCCTGGAGGTCCTCACGGAGAACAGCCAACTCCAGTCCCCTCTCGTCGGCGACCATCCGGACATGGTCCAGATGCTCCTGAGTGTGGTGCAGCAGGGCCTCCGTGTGGCAAAGGTGGCGGCTGAAAGGAGTGTGGACGGTGGCCTGGTGAGGAAAGCCGTCGGAGTCGACTCGCCCGTAGTGCTCGAAGCGAGTGCCGAGAAGCTCATCGAAGTGGAGGTGGACGAGGCGTGAGATAGCGTGGCGCAGAACGCGCATGAGGCCATCGCCCCAGTTGCGCTCGATCACCTCAAAGGTGATCTCCTGAGAAGTCGGCGGGACCTCCTTCCCGCGGACCTGGCAAACGACCCGGAGTGCCAACTTGCGGGTACCCTCCTCGAACAAGCGGTAACCCCGCACCTCGGGGCGCGGGCGTCCGAGGTGGGCGCACAGCTCCACCAGGTCGCGCTCAAAGACGAGCACGTCCCCGTGGGTACCAACCTGACGGTGAGCAGTAGGGGCGTCCATCTACACAAAATTTTAAGGTAGGTTGAGTTAATATCTTACCCAAGTGTGCAATATTTTAAATACAGTAAAAACTTGAATTAAGATGCAAGTAATTCTAAATGCTTAAAGAATAAGAGAAGAGATGAGAGCAATATATATTTACCTTATATATATTAATCCATCTCTTTTAGTTTTTAGTAGTAATAACATATTTTTGGTCCTGTCTAACGCCCATGCTAACTAGGGTCTCCTAAGGCCAGGATGGCTCTGATACCAACTCTGTGGGGACCCCGGTTTACCGTCCGGGATTCCCGTTATGCATACAATTCATGATCCCAGGAAGACCGTCATGAATTCACATAACCGAGTTGGCATTACAGAGTACATCATCCATTACATAAATAAGTCGCAAAGTCTTACATGGCCACTTGGCCGAATTTAAATGCCACGCAGGGCAAGTTCACTAAGCAGTGCAGCGGATACAAAGGTAGCGTAGAATTAGCCCGTGTCATGCCTCTACCCTACAGGCGACTGACCGGGAGACGGATCCTAGTTCGCGTCGGCGTCATCGAACTCCTCTCCGTCATCTTCATAGTCTTCATAATCTGGCCAAGTTAATAGCCAGGGACAAAGCCGTGAGTACATTTGGAATTGTACTCGCAAACCATCTAAGGAGGGATAAATTGCATGGTATATGGCTGTAGCAAGAGGAGTTTGTTTGGGGCTGGTGCTTATCCTAATCCTCTTTTCTCGTGTTGATATAGCATGTCACACGACATCTCTATATCCTTGTTAAAGAAGAATTTTTAGTAAAGCAACTTTAGAAAAGCTCTAGGAGAGGGGGAAACTCATTTTCAAGAGAAGGGCTGGGGTCAATCAAACATGACCACCATTAGCATCCGGTCAATCACACATGACCACTTCCCACCTTCGGCAGTACCCTACAAGTACTCCGAACCAACATGTGCCACGGTAGTACCCTCCGAGTACTCCGTTCGGCATTTCCTCCAATTCTTTCCGAAATCCATTTTTGAAAAGAAAACCGACATTGGGCTAGGCAACGGTCGTCCCAACCGTCCATGACCGAGGACTCGGCTATTCGAATAGAATTTCACTCTGCAGAGGTTGTACACTTTACCCACATCATCCGGATACTCATCGTGTGGGCGTCATCCCTGCATAACATCTTATGCCACGACGAGCACCCGATCATGGCCTTCCATTCATCTACCTTAGTACGGGCGCCTACCCTGTGGAGTATACATCCCCGGCAAAACCTGGCCGTCTACCTCCGTCGAGCGTAGTTCCAGTGCCACGGCGGGAGAAACCCAAGTGTCTTCCGGCCGGATAAATCCCGATGGATCCCGATTTACTATTGCCCATAATCTGGCGGCAATCCGGATTCCGGGGTCCTCCAGACCCTTATATAGTGCGAGGCTCCCCGCACTAAGGCAGATAAACTTCCGACTAAGCCCCGTCCCATACCAGGGTAATGTGGTTGCACGGGTTAATTGTTCTGAGCGAACGCCTAGTGATCACCAATGTCATCTTAAAAACCACCATCTCCTTGTCCTCCATTTTGGTAAAAACCATTTTTGAAATCACTTCAGTGGGGTAGGTACTACCCCAAGGTTTTCAGAAACATTTTCGTAAACTTTCATTGAGTGTTCCCAGTCCTAGAGTTTTAGCTCCACTAGGAAGTTTCTCAAAGGCATTGCTGCTAACCAACAAGCCACTACTCCAGGGGTATCGAAATAGGTACTAAAGGGATCATCTCGATGGATGATAACAACTTGACTCGCGGAGCTTGAGTCAACAAATAATTGCTACAGGAACTATAGCAACGTAAATCCATGCACTTTAATAAAATAGAAGGAGATATGCAAATGTGTAATTTGGGATTCAGATATGCAGCAAGATAGATGGCTTGCCTTGGTTGGCTTGTCCCTGATCTCCTTCCTCCTGGTACTCGTACACTTCACCCTCCTCGGTACACTCCTCGTTCGATTCTATCGTCGGAAATTAATAACACAAGGTAAATACTCAAGCATACAAGGTTCACACACTCACATCCAGCAAACAACACCACATCATTAAGGAGTATCAGAAACAAACATGTTTAGAAAACAAACCAAGTTTTATGGGTTCTTATTTAACAATTATTCCTAATAGAAACTAGGGTTTATCAATTTGTTGTAAGCATCAATACTTAGCAAACAATCAAGCATGCATGCATGCAATGATACAAAAAGCACATCAATCAATAATACAGGTTGACAACAATCTTAAGAAACTACCAAAGTTGGATTTACTGAAAAACAAAGTGTGGTTAAATTTCTAAGCAATTAACCATAGGGAAATATCACTAGAGCACCAATTTAATCCTCAGATATTCTCTGCTAATCAGAAAAATATGAGGTCAAGTTCCCTGGAAAGGTCTTCCAGAACATAATCCAACAAAGTTGGATTCAACACAAAATACTAATCCTACTGCAAGTGATGATTTTTCCAACTTTAATTACACTCTATGCCATTATACTCACTACTGCAAGATTACAAGCCCTAAAATAGAAATTCCAGTGAGACATGCAAGCTAACAAGATAAACTAGTAGTGAAAATTGGTTTCACACATTTTAGCCATACCAAACTCAAGATTTGCATTTAAGTAGGAAAAGCAACTAATAACTCAATACTATTCATCAAACAATCTATAGTGATTCAAAAATCATGGGACCTGTGCCATCTGAAAGCTATTGACCTTAGATGCTCATAGAAATTTGAATCACTCAATTTGCATGCATAGATCAATTTTTAGGGCATTTCAAAGTTTGCAGAGTATTCAAAATAAAGATGCATTTCTGAAAAAAAATCGAACGGGCCGATTCAGATCTGGCCGGGCGACGATGCGCTGGGCCAGCCCAAATCCGGCGAAAAGGGGAGGCGCGGGCAGCAGGATTCAAACCCGCCAGTGGGTCCGCGCTGCCAGCGGCCCGGACGGGCGAAGCGGTACCGAGCTAGCTCGGCCGTTCGATCAAGTGAGGATCGACGGCCGAAGCTCGTCGTCTACGCGGGGAAGGAAGAAGGGCGGCGGAACCCTAGGGTTTCGCCTGGGAGCTGTAGGTGCTCACCGTGGGCTACCGGACAGCGAGGAAGGGCTTGGCGGCGGTCGTGGGAGACTCCTGGTGATTGGGGCTCGACGGTGGTGAAGCGAGAGCGGCTCTTGACGATGGTGCGGTCGACGGGGGCCTGCAGACGCTCCGGTTTGGTCTCGGCGATGGCGACGTCCTCCGCCGAACCTAACCAAGGGAAAAGGGTAGGATTAGATCCAGGAGAGTACGAGGATCTCAGGAGACAGGGTTGAGGGAGAGAAGAGGACGCGACGCCTGCAACCTTCTCCCGGGTTTCCCTCACAGATCACCGGTGAGATCGAGCCCTCCCCTGCGAGGGAGAGCCAGATACTCCGGCTACGGCCTTGGGCGATGAGAGTGGGGTGCTGGGGGTGCAAATGAGCGAAAGAGCGAGAGAGAAAGGGGGCTCGGGGGTATTTATCTGGCGCGGAGGCCTTGGTGGCCGGCGGGAGTGGTCGTGGCGCTCTGGGCTAGGAGTGGCCAAGCTGGGCGGTGGAGTGCTCGCGCGAGGTCTAAGCGTGCGCGGCGCGCGCGGTTTTGGAAGGACGCGTGTGTCCAGGGGTGCCGAGGCAGACATGCCAGTCGTGCCATCGCATCGGCGCAGGCAGGTGTTCGATGGCTAGCTAGGGCTCTAACGGGCAAGAGAGAGGGATGGACTGCGCCAGTGGGGTAGTGGGGTGGTGCTGAGTTCGGAAGTGTGGTCGAAATCGACCAGATGTATGTGTGGAGTGGGGGACGGGGTCGTGTCCAGAGTGACGTGGCCGGCACGGGTTGGGGGTAGATAGGTGGCTGTGGTGCACGGGAAGGCTAGCCAGCTCGCCTGGGGACAATGCGAAGATCAGAGAGAGAGATGCGCAAGGCTGCTTGGTCGGGAGAGCAGAGAGAAGGGGTGGAGATCGAGGTGGTCTGTCCAGCCGCGGGCCAGAGCGAGGCAACGGGGAGAGGGGTATGGCGCACCCCTGAGGCTGGCAGGTGGGGCTGGGAAGTCCTCTGGGTCTGTGTACCCGCCTGGTGAGTGGGTGAGTGGGGTGGTGATGTCTGGAAGAGATCTTTGCAAGATCTTGATCATGCATGCACGGGTTCCCTTCTTCTCCCTTCTTTTCTTTCAAATAAATCGGCTAAGCTAGGCTGGGTTAATGCTGGGTGGCAGGCTGCTTGTTGAGTAGACCTTGATGCTAGACCAAGGTGGAAAAAGTTCTGATTCGAATAATCAAGAGGAAGAGAAGAAAAGAAAGAAAAAGAATAGGGAAGCTCACATAAAATGTTAGGTGACTCCCCACAAAATTTGAAATGCAAGATTGCAAACTATCTTGGTGGAGTGTTTTGAAAAGTTTGGAGTCATACTACTAGGTCACTTGACTCGCTAGAATCTAAAAAAAAAGAAAACTGAAAAGAATAATAGTCTAGATGAAACCACCCATGCACACAAAAATGATGATGCAAACAAGGCAAGCAAGGTCTAGTGCTTTAATCTTTCTAGGTTTGATTGACAAATGAATAAGTTTGCAAACCAGCACACCATGCAATTCATACTTGCTAGAAGTTTAGTATAAAGTTTTGAGAGCAGAGATGTTCATAGCATTCAAATCAAACACGAGATCATGCACACACTCCTTTCCAATATCTTAATTAAAAAGTTTTTTGCTCCCCCTAAATAAAGCATTAATTGAGCTAAATGTGCAGTGCAAAAAGTGGGCTGTTACAACTCCCGGGAGAAATGACCGGGCTCTCCGCAAGTGTAGCACTTGCCCTTGCGCTTGAGGTAGTTGATGTTCTTGATCCCGTGGATGTGGTCACCACCAGTCTTCGAGTTGTTTTTGCTTATAATTTTAGACTTTTCATCGATCAAGGTCTTCCTGATCCCCGACTTCATTTCTGGACCTCCTCTTGTGAAGCTTTGAGAAGCTATACGGAAACTGCCTTGTTGGATGCTAGCTAACGAAGTTACTAAGAAGTCCATGGGGCACTTGTTAGGAGTGTGATCATTGCCTTCGCATAGGTAGCACGTGACGAGTCTTGTGGTGCAGTCTTTGATAGAGTGGATGGCTCCGCAGTTAGGACAGTTCCCTGGACACTTGCTTGCTGGATGGCCTTCTTCTCCGCAGCGGCTACAAGCCTTTTTCTCAAGGTTTTTCATGTTAGAGATGGTGTTTGTAGGGCAATCCCTAGATATGTGGTATTGATCTCCACATGAAAAACATATATACAAGGGGTTTAGGCCTTCTTTCCCTTTTTCTTGGCTTCTAGTCAGAGATACCCTTGGGGGTGTTCGAGATTGGCGACCTCCTTCTGAATTTTCTCCAAGTGTGGACTTGAATTTTCATGAATACTTTCGGTTCAACAAAAACATGTTGTGTTGGAATATCTTACAGAATTGGTCATATACCAAATTAGGATCATCGTCAGAGCTTGGATCCATCTTTGAGGGAGCTGAAGTTAGGTACAAGGTCATAAAAAGGGAACATATTTTTAGGGGGGGGTATGCCAAAGATGTGGAAGAAAAACAACTAAAATCCTTAGTTTAAAATTCAGATCATCCAAACACTTCCTCATAAGCAACAATCAAGACCACATCATAACATAGCAACACTTAACAATCATAAAGATGGGTTCACATTTAATCATTACAAGGACTGGACTCGCGTTAGAAATGGAGGACACACTATTTTTCCTATGGCGCGAGAGTGAACCTATGATGTGATCTCACTCGTCATCCTCAAGTTCCAAAAGGATAGAGGGGTAGTCCGATCCCATGATGCGAGCGAGATATTCATTTTTGGGTGCTTCATCTTCACTCGGGGCTTCGGAGGATGATGCCTTGGAGGATGCTATCTTCTTGGTAAGTCGTTGGTTTTCAGCCTTGAGGCAACGCTCTCGAGTCTTCAATAAGGTGAAATCCATCCTTAGGAGGGTATTTTCCCTACGTAGTTTGTCTAGATCCTCCTGGTGGCGCTGAAGGAGATACTCTAGATTTTCCATCTAGTGTCCAGTCCGGCATTCTAGGAAAGCTTCTACGGGAAGTCCATACTTGTCTCTCCGTCTGAAGTGCTGGTGTCGGTGGGTTTCGTGTCGCAAGAACACGGGGTACCACGCAACGGACCCAAAGATTCGAACGCAGGGGGCTGAACGTGTGAGATCTCGGACCGCAACGAAACACGGCGACGGAAGCCTCGAGTGTCGAACGCCCAACGCACTGCAGAGAAGGAGTCACCGAGCTTACCCAGGTTCAGGGCCCTCGTGGTGAGGTAAAACCCCTACTTCCTGCCTTCCTGTATTTCAACGCGACACCTCGCGAGGAGTACAAGGTCTTGGTACAGAGCTCCAACTGGTCAGAGGTTGAAGAACCCGCCTGCCCAGCTAGAGACTTGGAGGAAATTAGATCTAGGATCCGATCCCCTCTAAGGGGTGACCTCCCTTCCTTTTATAGCGCCGAGGTCCTCCTTCCCCTCATCTTCTTGGGGAAGGGGTTGCCACACATACGGCCAAGGAAGGGTGGACAGCTGTAGACTATCTTCTTCGGTAGACTTGGTCTTTGTAGAGTAGCGGCGCCGGTCCACAGGAGTGGGTGGAGGAGGCTGACGTCCTCCTCTGGCGCCCTGCACCGTCCATGCTATATTTAGGGGGGTGGCCAACTGCCACTGTGCCGCTTTGGACAGACACAGCGAAAGTTGGTCTCCTCCCTGTCGGGGGTAGCGTGGGCGGTACGCGGTCTTCTGCCCGTTATCTTCTTGCTCTGCACGCAAACGTGCTGAGCTAACGTGGGCGAGATTCCTCTCCTCACCAGCAGGGGCTCGTGAGGAGGTCTTCTGGTCCTTAGCGGTTTCTGTCGTCGTTCTCCTCACGAGGCGCCTCCTCGTGAGGGTCTTCTCCGTGGCCTGGGCTGAAGCTGGGCCGGTGACGGGGCCCAGGAGCAGGTGGACCGGGATACCCCGGTATCCATTCCACCGACAGTAGCCCCCGGGAGCCCGGCCCAAAACGTGCCCTCTCGAGGAAGCGAAGGGACGGGGGCCCCCAAAGCTGCTGGGCCCCCCAACGGCACACGTCAATGCGCGGTCAGAGGACCATGTGAAGTAGTGAAGACTCCGGACGCGTGGCGCGGCCGCAGCTGGTGAGGTGAAACGGCGGCGACGCCACAATCTCCGAGGCGTCACCCCTCGTAATGATGCGTCGCTTGACTGCGGAGCGCTGCGCCAACGCTTCGGTTCCCGCGCTGGGACTTGACGCATCGACGCCGGATGTTCCCCTTAAATAGGTCCTCCTCGAGACCTTCGGCACTTCACCTCCTTCCTCCGGTGCCACTCCTGCTTCTTCTTCTCTGAGAGCATGGACCCCTCCAACTCCGCCGCCGCCGCCGGCCCGAGCTCTGGGGCGAAGCGCCGAGGGCGCCCTCTGGGCAGCGGAAAGACGGCGAAGGCCGCCGCCCAGTGGACGCCCGGCGCCGGCGGCCCCCTCCGTATCGGCGCGCCGCCGCCAGCGCCGGCGCCTGCTCCCCGCGCCTCGGGGAGCATTGATCGGGCCCTCCGAGAGATGGAGGCCGTCCTGGGCCCGCCTCCTCCTGCTGCAGATCTTCCGCTTCCGCCGGTGAATGGAGTGGTTGCCACTCCGCGCCACCTGGCGGCGGCGATGTTGGGACCCCTCGTCGCCCCGGGGTCCCGCTTCCTGGAGCTCCTCGTCGTCGTCGACGCCCCGGGCTTCAACTCCCTCCGGCTGCCCGACGCCATCCGGAGGGTGATTCACGCCCACGGAAGCGCCGTCGGGGAGGTCCTCCTGGGGGAGCAAAGCAGGCCAGGCCTCTTCTGGCCTGTGGACATCCTCCTCGGGGATGGCGGCAACGTCGTCCTCGCTGGGCGCTGGAAGGCTTTAGCCGTCGGCCTTCGCCTCCGCGTCGGCGACCACATCGTCTTCCGCTTCAAGCTGGGGACACTGGAGGCCTTGCTGCGGGTCTTCACCGCCGGCGGAGTGCGCCGCACCTACCCCCCGGCTCCCAGCGCACTGAAGAGGAGGGGCCGACGCGGGGTAGTCTTCTGGGGAGGAGAGCTAGTCTCCTCCCCTTTTTGCCTTGTAGTCCTTGCCGGCGGGGTATGCCCCGCCGTGCTTTGCTCCTTCCCCGGCTGGGGGATTTTAATGAAATCCTTTTGCTAATCACCTTGCTGTCCTTCACTGTCCTGGCCATTCGCTTGCTCGAGAGCCCTGCTGAGTTGTAGGCATCGACGGGAAGCCTCCCTCCACCTCAGAGCTCGGGATGGGTTCGGCGTTGATGACACAGTGGACGACTCCTGAGACCAGAAGTTGAAGAAAGAGTTGGAAAAGAAAAAACCCCAAATCCCCGAAAACGGAAAAACAAATCGATAAAACAAACGAAAAAAGAAGGCGAATAAGATGCCCCTGTGACCGGCACAGGGACCTTCTCCGTCGTGGAGGAGCGCGGCACTATCTGTGCCAGCAGCTAAGAGCAAATTGCCGCGCGTGAGGGTTGCTCACGAGGGGTAGGTCCTTAGCGGGTGCCATGGGCACACCTTGGACTTTCCTCGAAGATTTTTTATTTTCTGGCGTACTTCGCGGGGAACTAAGCACCATGGGCATCCAGAGGTGATCGTTAACGGGGCCGTCGCCCCCGACCAGAGCTCGCTCCCTTCGGGTTTTTTGGGCTTGCTGTTTTCCGGGCGAAGGCCCCAGCATAGACACCGTGCCTAGCCCCCTTCCGCGAGGAGTACCACAGAAAATAAATGGACTTCATGCCATTTTGATGTCATGCCGAAGCAGAGGCGCTACATTGCGCGATAACTTAATATCAGTGCTTAAGAGCAGGTTGAGCTGATACAAGTGCCGTGAAAACGGTCTTTTCCCCTCGTGAGGAACCTAAGGGTAGAACTTTCGCAGATGAGCTATGTTCCACGGGTTCCCCACTGGCACGCCTTCTGCGGTTTCCAGCCGCGCCGAGCCTGGCCTGGTGATGTGCGTCACCTTGAAGGGCCCCTCCCACATTGGAGACAGCTTGTGCATGCCCTCGCGAGAGAGTATTCTCCTCAGCACCAGGTCGCCGACCTCCAGAGTCCTTGCTCGAACATTGCGGCTATGGTAGCGGCGTAGTCCTTGCTGGTACCTCGCGGCGCGGAGCGCGGCTTGGCACCGAGCTTCCTCGAGCAGGAGGAGGCGATCCTTGATGAGGTCCTCTTGACGAATTTCGTCGAAGGCGAGCACTCTTGGCGACCCGAACTTGATGTCGGTGGGAAGAACAGCCTCCGCCCCATAGACCAGGAAGAAAGGAGTCTCTCCCGTAGGTTTGGCGGCGGTAGTCCTGATGGACCACAAGATGGATTGGAGGTTGTCTAACCATTTTTTTGCCGCAGGCCTCGAGCTTGGCGTGAAGCTTTTCGTCTTGAGTCCTTTGAGTACTTCTGCGTTGGCACGCTCGGCTTGGCCATTGCTCCGGGGGTAGGCGACGGAGGCGAAGCAGATTTTGATGCCGGTCGATGCGCAGTACTCCCGGAACAGCCCGCTGGTGAACTGGCTGCCGTTGTCGGTGATGATGCGGTTAGGCACTCCAAACCGACAGACCAGCCCACGGATGAACTTGACTGCGGACCTCGCCGGGATTGTGCACACCGGCTCCACCTCCACCCACTTGGTGAACTTGTCGATGGCGACGTAGAGGTAGCGATAGCCCCCTTGCGCTCTGGGGAAAGGACCGAGGATGTCCAGCCCCCAAACGGCAAAGGGCCAAGTGAGTGGGATGGCTCGCAGCTCTTGCGCCGGCTGATGTATCTGCTTGGCGTGGAATTGGCACGCCTCGCACCTCTTGGCCATCTCCGCCGCGTCCCCGAGCGCGGAAGGCCAGTAGAAGCCACTTCGATATGCCTTTGCGGCTAGAGTTGCAGCAGAGGCATGATGGCCGCACTCTCCGGCATGGATGTCCCTTAGAAGCTCTTGGCCCTGGTGAGTAGATATGCACTTCAGAGCGACGCCATTTGGGCGACGCCGGTACAAGTCACCGTCCTTGACGCAGTAGCCCGAAGCTTGCCGCACAATCCTCTCGGCCTCCTCTTCATCCTCAGGAAGCCTGCTGCTGGTGAGGTAGGCCTTGAGCTCGATGATCCAATCCACTCCCTCCTGCCGAGCCAATGCCAGAAGGACGCGGTCACCCGAAGGAGGACCGCAATCCGGAGCCCCCTGCTCCGGCGGAGGCGGCAAAGCAGAAAGAGGGGGGGAATTGGATGTCGGTGGGGAGGCGGACGGCTTGAAGAGACGCTCCTCGAAGACGCCGGCGGGCTGCGCCAGGCGATGAGAGGCGCGCTTGGCGATCTCGTCGGCCTCCACATTTTCTCCCTCGGGATGTGCCTCAGCTCCAAGCCTTGGAAGCGCTTTTCCATCTTTCGATGCTCCTCGAGATAAGCTGCCATGTGCTCATCCCTTGGAGTGTAGCTCTTGTTCGAGAAGTTCACAACCAGCTGTGAATCCCCTTTGACGACGAGGCGCTTGATGCCCAAAGCGTTTGCCGCCCTTAGGCCGGCGAGTAGCCCTTCGTACTCCGCGATGTTGTTGGAGACCTTGTCCTCAGGCTTGAAGCAGAGCTGCACAGCATAGAAGAGCTTGTCTCCAGAGGGAGAAGTTAGGACAGCACCCGCTCCCGCGCCGGGAGGTTGAAGGCACCATCGAAGTGCATAACCCAGAGTCCTGGGGCCTCCTCTCCAGGGAGAGTTGACTCCACCTCTGGAGGCTCGTCGACGAACGGATCAGTCCATTCTGCAGCGAACTCGGCCAAAGCCTTGCTTTTAATTACCTTTGTAGTTTCGAAGGAGATCTCAAAAGGCTGAAGCTCCACAGCCCACTCAGCCACCCGCCCGGTGACATTGGGGTTGCGGAGGACGGACTCCAGGGGCCGATCGGTTACCACCTTAATCGGGTGACCCTGGAAGTAGTGGCGCAGCTTCCGCGAGGCGATGAGCAAGGTGTAGAGCAACTTTTGCTGCATAGTGTAGCGCTCCCGCGCATCGCGCAGTACCGTGCTAACGAAGTACACAGGCTTTTGCACCTTGACGACACCCTCGGAAGGCTCCTCCTCAGGAGGCTTTTGAGCGTTGCTCTGAGAGAGCGGCTCGGTCGGTGAAGATCCTTCGGGCGGCTCCTCTCGAGGGGCGGGAGGTGAAACGGCCTCTTCCTCGCGAGGAGCCCCCGAGCTTGGAGGTGTGACCTCCTCCCGGGCGATTACCTTGACGCCTCGCTCCGCGACGGAGAACGGCGCTTGCAGTCCTTGGAGTTGCCGCGATGTAGAGTAGCAAAGGCTCGCGGGGGGTTGGGGCAACCATGATCGGTGGGCTCGTGAGGTACTTTTTTAACTCGGCAAAGGCCTTGTCGGCTTCCGGAGTCCACTCGAACTTCCCGGTGCGCTTCATGAGCTTGAAGAAGGGCAAAGCTTTTTCCCCACTCCTCGCGATGAAGCGCCCCAGGGCTGCCATGCACCCCGCGAGGCGTTGCATTTCCTTGAGATTGCGCGGAGGGCGCATTTCTTCGATGGCCTTGACCTTGTCGGGGTTCGCCTCTATCCCGCGGTTGGACACGAGGAAACCCAACAGTTTCCCCGACGGTACGCCGAAGGCGCACTTGGCGGGGTTGAGCTTGATGTTTACCTTCCTCAGGTTGACGAACGTTTCCTCCAGGTCCTCGATGAAGGTGCGACCCTCGCGAGTCTTGACGACGATGTCGTCGACGTAGGCTTCCGCGTTCCTTCCCATCTGAGCCCCCAGGGCCTTACGCATGAGCCTTGGAATGTAGCTCCTGCGTTCTTCAGGCCGAAGGGCATACAGACGTAGCAGTACACACCCCACAGGGCGTGATGAAGGCGGTCTTCTCTTCGTCCTCCTTTGCCATCTTGATTTGATGATAGCCGGAGAAAGCATCCAAGAAGCAAAGGAGGTCGCAGCCGGCGGTGGAGTCGACGATTTGATCGATCCTTGGGAGAGGGTAAGGATCCTTGGGACAGGCTTTGTTGAGACTCGTGAAGTCCACGCAGAGGCGCCCACTGCCGTTAGCCTTTGGGACGACCACCGGATTAGCGATCCAGGTGGGGTGGGCCACCTCGCGTATCAACTTGGCCTCCTTCAGCTTCTCTATCTCCTTGACGATGAAGTCTTGCTTCTCTTGCGCTTGCTTCCTAGTCTTCTGCTTTACGGGGTGTGCCTGAGGGCACACGGCTAAGTGGTGCTCAATCACCTCCCTGGGACACCGGGCATATCCGACGGGGTCCAAGCGAACATGTCAGAATTTGCCCGCAGGAAGGTGATGAGCGCGCTTTCCCTATTTGGGGGAAAGCCCTGCCCCGATGGTGACGAAGTTGTCGCAGCCCCCAGCCTGAAGTGAGACCTTCTTGGTTGCCGAGCACTCCTGGGTAAACTGGGGCCTCCTGCCTGAGGGTACCGCAGCCTCCCCAATGCTCAGGTCTTGCATTGGATGGTCCAGGTCCTTGCTCGGCGACGTAGGGGCGGCGGACTTCTTCCCTGATGAGCCCTGCAGGTGGGGCTCAAGAGAGGCCTTCTTCGCGGCAGCCCGCTCCTTGGGATACGAGCTGCTTCTTCCTCACGAGGTCGCCGGAGTGTTCCAGTAAATCTTCGTCGGCGGGGAACATGGTGGCAGCCTCGCGATAGACATGCTCAACTGATCGAAGAGCGTCCTTCTCATTGCAGCGCACGGTGATCGTGCCGTTGGCGCCCAGAATCTGAGGACGTTGAAGCCATGATGCGTTGCTGCCATGAACCTAGCCAAGGCTGGGTAGCCGAGGATGGCGTTGTATGGCAGGGCGATGTATGCGACGTCGAAGTCGAGGCTTTCCGTCCTATAGTTGTCCCGGGTGCCGAAGGTGACGGGCAGGCTCACCTGCCCGATTGGCGTTGTAGATCCCTCGGTTACCCCGAAGAAGGGCCGAGTCGGCATGAGCCGGTGGTACGGCACCTGCATCTTTTCGAAGATCTCGACAGAGATGATGTTGAGGCCCGCCCCTCCGTCGATGAGAGTGCGATTGACGGCGACGTTGTTGATGGTTGGCGTGCACAAGAGGGGAATTGGTGCCCCACACCCCTCGTGGAAGCCGGATGTGATCCTTCTCATCGAAGCCAATCTTGCACGTTGTCCACTTCATAAGCGATTGCCGATGCTGGGCTGCGCCGCCGCGATTTCTCGCGACAGCTGCTTGAAGTGTCGATTCGACAGAGGAGCCTGAGCTCCGCCCAGGAGGCAAGCGACGAAGTCTCGCGGCTCTTGATAGCCCCCCTGGTTCTCCTCCCGACGATCGTTTGCTGGTGGGGCAGCGGCAGCGGCTCGGGATCGTCTCGGGACAGACCCCCACGGCGGCGACCCCTCCTCGCGGTCGTCGTCGCGGCGATCGCCCCGTGATCCGCTCTTGCCGTTGCTGGCGGCCGCCCCCGCGACGCTTGGCGACGCCATTTTCCTCCGTGAAACTTCCGGACAACCCAACAATCCTCGATATCGTGGGTGTCCTTCTTGTGGATGATGCAGTAGGCGGCGACATCGACCTTTATCGCGATCAGAGCGGTCCCCGCGGCGTTGCTTTAAATCGGGCCTACCGCCGCAAGGGCAGCAGCCTCCTTTCGCTTGGGGTCCTTGGACTTCGACTTTGGGGTAGGCGCCTCCGGCTGATTGTGCACGAAGAGCCTCCCCTCCTCAGCCTTGGCGCAGCGGTCGGCGATTCCGAAGAGCCTGACGACGGAGGTCAGCTCATCATTCACGGACGCTTCTCCCGCATCTTGACATCGGAGACGCCGTGGAGAACGCGGAGATGACCTCCTCGTTGGAGATCCTGGGAATCTTGTTCCTCATCTGACTGAAGCGCTGGATGTACTGACGAAGCGTCTCGCCCTTGTACTGACGCACCGCCTTAAGTCGTTCTTGGTGCGGGGCGCTCGTACGTGGGCATGAAGTTGGCACGAACTGACGACATAAATCCTTCCACGAAGTCACGGATTCGTGAGGAAGATTCATGAGCCAAGTCCGCGGAGCGTCCTTGAGGGCCATGGGGAAACCAATTGGCCATGGCGCGCTGATCTCCACGCGCAGCCTGGACGGCGACGACGTAGAGTTGGAGGAATTCGACAGGGTTTGTGGTCCCGTCGTAGCGCGTGGCGATGTCCGGCTTGAACTTGTCAGGCCAGACAACGTAGCGCTGCTGACGAGTGAGGGCAAGGCACCCGGGGTTGTAGATCGGGACGCCGGGGGTCTTGACGTTCTTGCCAGCCTCGCCGATGTCATCGATGGCGCGGTCATGATTTTCACGGCGGCGCTCGAGGGAGACGCGTGCGTCTTCCGGAGCGCGTTGGACGATTTGGCAGCTGGGCTCCCCGCGCGGCGAAGATGCGGCGCGGGAAACCACCTTCTTGGCCTTGTTGGCCCCTCCATCTCCGGCGCCCGGGCGCGATGCCCCGCCGCCGGATCTGGGCTCCCGCGCCCTGGGCTCCTCCCAAGGCCGGTCTTCGTTGGCGATGGCGACGAGCTCGGCGATTCGAGCGCGCCACCCCTCACGCCCGTCGTCGGTGGGTTGATAGCGCAGCAGCTCCTGCGCCATGGCGAGTGCCTGCGCAGGAGACAGCTGACTCCCAGAACGAGCGCGAGAAGTGGCGGTGGCGGTGAAGGAGAGCGAAGGCTCTGTCCGCCCGGACGGGAGGTAGGAGGACTCCAGATCTTCCTCCTCTTCCTCCTCGGCCGAAGCTTCATGACGACGGAAGATGGGCTCGGTTTGCCCCCGAACAGCGTTGCGACGGCGAAGACGCTCGAGCCTTGCGTTGGCGTCGGCCATGTCGAAGCAGATCTAGAAGAAAACACACCACAGCCCCCTACCTGGCGCGCCAAATGTCGGGATTTCGTGTCGCAAGAACACGGGGTACCACGCGACGGACCCAAAGATTCGAACGCAGGGGGCTGAACGTGTGAGATCTGGATCGCAACGAAACACGGCGACGGAAGCCTCGATTGTCGAACGCGCAACGCACTGCAGAGAGAGACCGAGCTTACCCAGGTTCAGGGCCCTCGTGGTGAGGTAAAACCCCTACTTCCTGCCTTCTGTATTCAACGCGACACCTCGCGAGGAGTACAAGGCCTTGGTTACAGCTCAACTGGCCAGAGGTTGAAGAACCCTGCCCAGCTAGACTTGGAGGAAATTAGATCTGGATCCGATCCCCTCTAAGGGGTGCCTCCCTCCTTTTATAGCGCCAAGGTCCTCCTTCCCCTTATCTTCTTGGGGAAGGGGTTGCCACACACGGCCAAGGAGGGAGGACAGCTGTAGACTATCTTCTTCTGTAGACTTGGTCTTGTAGTAGCGGCGCCGGTCCACAGGAGTGGGTGGAGGAGGCTGACGTCCTCCTCTGGCGCCCTGCACCGTCCATGCTATATTTAGGGGGGTGGCCAACTGCCACTGTGCCGCTTTGGCAGCACAGCGAAAGTTGGTCTCCTCCCTGTCGGGGGTAGCGTGGGCGGTACGCGGTCTTCTGCCCGTTATCTTCTTGCTCTGCACGCAAACGTGCTGAGCTGACGTGGGCGAGATTCCTCTCCTCACCAGCAGGGGCTCGTGAGGAGGTCTTCTGGTCCTTAGCGGTTTCGTCGTCGTTCTCCTCACGAGGCGCCTCCTCGTGAGGGTCTTCTCCGTGGCCTGGGCTGAAGATGGGCCGATGGGGGCCCAGGAGCAGGTGGACCGGGATACCCCGGTATCCATTCCACCGACAGCTGGTATGAGCTGTGTTGAAGCTCTCTTTGTGGATCTCACATAGGCGTGCCATGGCTTCTTGCATCGCACGGATGACTCCGTCCATCCAACTTTTATCTAGAAATTGTAGATGATATCCTTTGAGTTGGGGTCTTCGGTTTCTTAGGGATACATGTCCTGATTATCCAATGGGATCTTTGTGGGGAAGCTCCTGGAAGATGAACTCCTTCAATCTCGGGTGGAAGGCGTCCCACTCGATTTACCAGATTTCAGTTCTACCTCGAAAGGATAGTATCCTTCTCAACTCGACGATGCTCCATAGTGTTGGCCTCTACAATTTAAGAGCTTTTTAAGTCAGTGATCATGTGTGCAATATTTTAAGTATGAAAAGTGTTAACTTTGTGAAAGAAGAGGAGAGACATAGGCAAATGTTTAATGCGTATAATCATCTCTTGTTTTTAGGAAAATATGGTCTTATCTATCGCCCATGCTAACTAGGGTCTCCTACAGTCAGGATGGCTCTGATACCAGCTCTGTGGGGGCCCCGGACGCTTGTCCGAAACACCCGTTATGCATTCATTCACGATCCCATAATCAGTGTGTCGTGAACAACATAACCGAACTGGTAATCAGATTACAACATCCATACAACCGAATTTAAACAACTTACAATGATGGCCACATAGCCAAGTATTACAACAATGCCTCGCGACTAAGTCCAACATAATAAGCAGCGGATGAAAAACAGCAACATCGTCGGGCCCAAGTCAAGCCTTAACCACACAGGCAACTGACTGGGAGAACGTCCTAGTTCGCAAAGTCGTCATCGTAGTCTTCTTCACCATTGAACTCCTCCTCATAGTCTGGCCAAGTTAATAGCCAGGGACAAAGCCGTGAGTACATTGTGGAATTGTACTCGCAAAACCACCTAAGAGGAACAATATGCAAGAGGTATGCTAGTATGGCTAGTAGCAAGGGTGGCTCTATGCTAAGTTTATTTCTAAAACTTTCTCGTGTCGATATAACATGTTAAGAAACATGACGATGACATTTCTATATCTTATTAAAACATTTTCAAAAACAATTTTTAGTAAAATCTCTAGGAATGGTGACCCAAGTTGTCATTTCCTTTGCTCAAGTCCTCCTCCACGGCAGTACCCCCTTGGTACTCCGAACCATCTCCTCTTTCCTTTTCCACCGAAAACCCTTTGTAAAACAAACCACAGAGCTACGTAAAGACATCCCAACTGTCCATGACCGCGGCCGCGGCTATTCGAATAGATTTACACTCTGCAGAGGTTGCACCACTTTACCCACACCTTCGATAAATCCGCCGG
>QXEO01000206.1:123915-234834 GCA_007115705.1 Dactylis glomerata | reverse complement strand
ATACCCTTGGGGGTTCGAGTTGGCGACCTCCTTCTGAATTTTCTCCAAGTGTGGACTTGAATTTTCATGAATACTTTCGGTCAACAAAAAACATGTTGTGTTGGAATATCTTACAGAATTGGTCATATACCAAATAGGATCATCGTCAGGTTGGATCCATCTTGAGGGAGCTGAAGTTAGGTACAAGGTCTAAAAGGGAACAGATTTAGGGGGGGTATGCCAAGAGTGGAAGAAAAACAACTAAATCCTTAGTTTAAAATTCAGATCATCCAAACACTTCCTCTAAGCAACCAATCAAGACCATCATAACATAGCAACACTTAACAATCATAAAGAGGGTTCACATTTAATCATTACAAGGACTGGACTCGCGTTAGAAATGGAGGACACACTATTTTTCCTATGGCGCGAGAGTGAACCTATGATGTGATCTCACTCGTCATCCTCAAGTCAAAAGGATAGAGGGGTAGTCCGATCCCATGATGCGGAGGATATTCATTTTGGGTGCTTCATCTTCACTCGGGCTTCGGAGGATGATTGCCTTGGAGGATGCTATCTCTTGTAAGTCGTTGGTTTCAGCCTTGAGGCAACGCTCCGAGTCTCAATAAGGTGAAATCCTCCTTAGGAGGGTATTTTCCTACGTAGTTTGTCTAGATCCTCCTGGTGGCGCTGAGGAGATACTCTAGATTTTCATCTAGTGTCCAGTCCGGCATTTAGGAAAGCTTCTACGGGAAGTCCATACTTGTCTCCGTCTGAAGTGCTTGGGTGTCGTGGGTTTCGTGTCGCAAGAACACGGGGTACCACGCACGGACCAAAGATTCGAACGCAGGGGGCTGAACGTGTGAGATCTCGGACCGCAACGAAACACGGCGACGGAAAGCCTCGAGTGTCGAACGCCCAAACGCACTGCAGAGAAGGAGTCACGAGCTTACCAGGTTCAGGGCCCTCGTGGTGAGGTAAAACCCCTACTTCCTGCCTTCCTGTATTTCAACGCGACACCTCGCGCGGAGTACAAGGTCTTGGTACAGAGCTCCAACTGGTCAGAGGTTGAAGAACCCGCCTGCCCAGCTAGGGACTTGGAGGAAATTAGATCTAGGATCCGATCCCCTCTAAGGGGTGACCTCCTTCCTTTTATAGCGCCGAGGTCCTCCTTCCCTCCTCTTCTTGGGGAAGGGGTTGCCACACATACGGCCAAGGAAGGGTGGACAGCTGTAGACTATCTTCTTCGGTAGACTTGGTCTTTGTAGAGTAGCGGCGCCGGTCCACAGGAGTGGGTGGAGGAGGCTGACGTCCTCCTCTGGCGCCCTGCACCGTCCATGCTATATTTAGGGGGGTGGCCAACTGCCACTGTGCCGCTTTGGACAGACACAGCGAAAGTTGGTCTCCTCCCTGTCGGGGGTAGCGTGGGCGGTACGCGGTCTTCTGCCCGTTATCTTCTTGCTCTGCACGCAAACGTGCTGAGCTAACGTGGGCGAGATTCCTCTCCTCACCAGCAGGGGCTCGTGAGGAGGTCTTCTGGTCCTTAGCGGTTTCTGTCGTCGTTCTCCTCACGAGGCGCCTCCTCGTGAGGGTCTTCTCCGTGGCCTGGGCTGAAGCTGGGCCGGTGACGGGGCCAGGAGCAGGTGGACCGGGATACCCCGGTATCCATTCCACCGACAGTAGCCCCGGGAGCCCGGCCCAAAACGTGCCCTCTCGAGGAAGCGAAGGGACGGGGGCCCCCAAAGCTGCTGGGCCCCCCAACGGCACACGTCAATGCGCGGTCAGAGGACCATGTGAAGTAGTGAAGACTCCGGACGCGTGGCGCGGCCGCAGCTGGTGAGGTGAAACGGCGGCGACGCCACAATCTCCGAGGCGTCACCCCTCGTAATGATGCGTCGCTTGACTGCGGAGCGCTGCGCCAACGCTTCGGTTCCCGCGCTGGGACTTGACGCATCGACGCCGGATGTTCCCCTTAAATAGGTCCTCCTCGAGACCTTCGGCACTTCACCTCCTTCCTCCGGTGCCACTCCTGCTTCTTCTTCTCTGAGAGCATGGACCCCTCCAACTCCGCCGCCGCCGCCGGCCCGAGCTCTGGGGCGAAGCGCCGAGGGCGCCCTCTGGGCAGCGGAAAGACGGCGAAGGCCGCCGCCCAGTGGACGCCCGGCGCCGGCGGCCCCCTCCGTATCGGCGCGCCGCCGCCAGCGCCGGCGCCTGCTCCCCGCGCCTCGGGGAGCATTGATCGGGCCCTCCGAGAGATGGAGGCCGTCCTGGGCCCGCCTCCTCCTGCTGCAGATCTTCCGCTTCCGCCGGTGAATGGAGTGGTTGCCACTCCGCGCCACCTGGCGGCGGCGATGTTGGGACCCCTCGTCGCCCCGGGGTCCCGCTTCCTGGAGCTCCTCGTCGTCGTCGACGCCCCGGGCTTCAACTCCCTCCGGCTGCCCGACGCCATCCGGAGGGTGATTCACGCCCACGGAAGCGCCGTCGGGGAGGTCCTCCTGGGGGAGCAAAGCAGGCCAGGCCTCTTCTGGCCTGTGGACATCCTCCTCGGGGATGGCGGCAACGTCGTCCTCGCTGGGCGCTGGAAGGCTTTAGCCGTCGGCCTTCGCCTCCGCGTCGGCGACCACATCGTCTTCCGCTTCAAGCTGGGGACACTGGAGGCCTTGCTGCGGGTCTTCACCGCCGGCGGAGTGCGCCGCACCTACCCCCGGCTCCCAGCGCACTGAAGAGGAGGGGCCGACGCGGTAGTCTTCTGGGGAGGAGAGCTAGTCTCCTCCCCTTTTTGCCTTGTAGTCCTTGCCGGCGGGGTATGCCCCGCCGTGCTTTGCTCCTTCCCCGGCTGGGGGATTTTAATGAAATCCTTTTGCTAATCACCTTGCTGTCCTTCACTGTCCTGGCCATTCGCTTGCTCGAGAGCCCTGCTGAGTTGTAGGCATCGACGGGAAGCCTCCCTCCACCTCAGAGCTCGGGATGGGTTCGGCGTTGATGACACAGTGGACGACTCCTGAGACCAGAAGTTGAAGAAAGAGTTGGAAAAGAAAAAACCCCAAATCCCCGAAAACGGAAAAACAAATCGATAAAACAAACGAAAAAAGAAGGCGAATAAGATGCCCCTGTGACCGGCACAGGGACCTTCTCCGTCGTGGAGGAGCGCGGCACTATCTGTGCCAGCAGCTAAGAGCAAATTGCCGCGCGTGAGGGTTGCTCACGAGGGTAGGTCCTTAGCGGGTGCCATGGGCACACCTTGGACTTTCCTCGAAGATTTTTTATTTTCTGGCGTACTTCGCGGGGAACTAAGCACCATGGGCATCCAGAGGTGATCGTTAACGGGGCCGTCGCCCCCGACCAGAGCTCGCTCCCTTCGGGTTTTTTGGGCTTGCTGTTTTCCGGCGAAGGCCCCAGCATAGACACCGTGCCTAGCCCCCTTCCGCGAGGAGTACCACAGAAAATAAATGGACTTCATGCCATTTTGATGTCATGCCGAAGCAGAGGCGCTACATTGCGCGATAACTTAATATCAGTGCTTAAGAGCAGGTTGAGCTGATACAAGTGCCGTGAAAACGGTCTTTTCCCCTCGTGAGGAACCTAAGGGTAGAACTTTCGCAGATGAGCTATGTTCCACGGGTTCCCCACTGGCACGCCTTCTGCGGTTTCCAGCCGCGCCGAGCCTGGCCTGGTGATGTGCGTCACCTTGAAGGGCCCCTCCCACATTGGAGACAGCTTGTGCATGCCCTCGCGAGAGAGTATTCTCCTCAGCACCAGGTCGCCGACCTCCAGAGTCCTTGCTCGAACATTGCGGCTATGGTAGCGGCGTAGTCCTTGCTGGTACCTCGCGGCGCGGAGCGCGGCTTGGCACCGAGCTTCCTCGAGCAGGAGGAGGCGATCCTTGATGAGGTCCTCTTGACGAATTTCGTCGAAGGCGAGCACTCTTGGCGACCCGAACTTGATGTCGGTGGGAAGAACAGCCTCCGCCCATAGACCAGGAAGAAAGGAGTCTCTCCCGTAGGTTTGGCGGCGGTAGTCCTGATGGACCACAAGATGGATTGGAGGTTGTCTAACCATTTTTTGCCGCAGGCCTCGAGCTTGGCGTTGAAGCTTTCGTCTTGAGTCCTTTGAGTACTTCTGCGTTGGCACGCTCGGCTTGGCCATTGCTCCGGGGGTAGGCGACGGAGGCGAAGCAGATTTTGATGCCGGTCGATGCGCAGTACTCCCGGAACAGCCCGCTGGTGAACTGGCTGCCGTTGTCGGTGATGATGCGGTTAGGCACTCCAAACCGACAGACCAGCCCACGGATGAACTTGACTGCGGACCTCGCCGGGATTGTGCACACCGGCTCCACCTCCACCCACTTGGTGAACTTGTCGATGGCGACGTAGAGGTAGCGATAGCCCCCTTGCGCTCTGGGGAAAGGACCGAGGATGTCCAGCCCCCAAACGGCAAAGGGCCAAGTGAGTGGGATGGCTCGCAGCTCTTGCGCCGGCTGATGTATCTGCTTGGCGTGGAATTGGCACGCCTCGCACCTCTTGGCCATCTCCGCCGCGTCCCCGAGCGCGGAAGGCCAGTAGAAGCCACTTCGATATGCCTTTGCGGCTAGAGTTGCAGCAGAGGCATGATGGCCGCACTCTCCGGCATGGATGTCCCTTAGAAGCTCTTGGCCCTGGTGAGTAGATATGCACTTCAGAGCGACGCCATTTGGGCGACGCCGGTACAAGTCACCGTCCTTGACGCAGTAGCCCGAAGCTTGCCGCACAATCCTCTCGGCCTCCTCTTCATCCTCAGGAAGCCTGCTGCTGGTGAGGTAGGCCTTGAGCTCGATGATCCAATCCACTCCCTCCTGCCGAGCCAATGCCAGAAGGACGCGGTCACCCGAAGGAGGACCGCAATCCGGAGCCCCCTGCTCCGGCGGAGGCGGCAAAGCAGAAAGAGGGGGGGAATTGGATGTCGGTGGGGAGGCGGACGGCTTGAAGAGACGCTCCTCGAAGACGCCGGCGGGCTGCGCCAGGCGATGAGAGGCGCGCTTGGCGATCTCGTCGGCCTCCACATTTTCTCCCCTCGGGATGTGCCTCAGCTCCAAGCCTTGGAAGCGCTTTTCCATCTTTCGATGCTCCTCGAGATAAGCTGCCATGTGCTCATCCCTTGGAGTGTAGCTCTTGTTCGAGAAGTTCACAACCAGCTGTGAATCCCCTTTGACGACGAGGCGCTTGATGCCCAAAGCGTTTGCCGCCCTTAGGCCGGCGAGTAGCCCTTCGTACTCCGCGATGTTGTTGGAGACCTTGTCCTCAGGCTTGAAGCAGAGCTGCACAGCATAGAAGAGCTTGTCTCCAGAGGGAGAAGTTAGGACAGCACCCGCTCCCGCGCCGGGGAGGTTGAAGGCACCATCGAAGTGCATAACCCAGAGTCCTGGGGCCTCCTCTCCAGGGAGAGTTGACTCCACCTCTGGAGGCTCGTCGACGAACGGATCAGTCCATTCTGCAGCGAACTCGGCCAAAGCCTTGCTTTTAATTACCTTTGTAGTTTCGAAGGAGATCTCAAAAGGCTGAAGCTCCACAGCCCACTCAGCCACCCGCCCGGTGACATTGGGGTTGCGGAGGACGGACTCCAGGGGCCGATCGGTTACCACCTTAATCGGGTGACCCTGGAAGTAGTGGCGCAGCTTCCGCGAGGCGATGAGCAAGGTGTAGAGCAACTTTTGCTGCATAGTGTAGCGCTCCCGCGCATCGCGCAGTACCGTGCTAACGAAGTACACAGGCTTTTGCACCTTGACGACACCCTCGGAAGGCTCCTCCTCAGGAGGCTTTTGAGCGTTGCTCTGAGAGAGCGGCTCGGTCGGTGAAGATCCTTCGGGCGGCTCCTCTCGAGGGGCGGGAGGTGAAACGGCCTCTTCCTCGCGAGGAGCCCCCGAGCTTGGAGGTGTGACCTCCTCCCGGGCGATTACCTTGACGCCTCGCTCCGCGACGAGAACGGCGCTTGCAGTCCTTGGAGTTGCCGCGATGTAGAGTAGCAAAGGCTCGCGGGGGGTTGGGGCAACCATGATCGGTGGGCTCGTGAGGTACTTTTTTAACTCGGCAAAGGCCTTGTCGGCTTCCGGAGTCCACTCGAACTTCCCGGTGCGCTTCATGAGCTTGAAGAAGGGCAAAGCTTTTTCCCCACTCCTCGCGATGAAGCGCCCCAGGGCTGCCATGCACCCCGCGAGGCGTTGCATTTCCTTGAGATTGCGCGGAGGGCGCATTTCTTCGATGGCCTTGACCTTGTCGGGGTTCGCCTCTATCCCGCGGTTGGACACGAGGAAACCCAACAGTTTCCCCGACGGTACGCCGAAGGCGCACTTGGCGGGGTTGAGCTTGATGTTTACCTTCCTCAGGTTGACGAACGTTTCCTCCAGGTCCTCGATGAAGGTGCGACCCTCGCGAGTCTTGACGACGATGTCGTCGACGTAGGCTTCCGCGTTCCTTCCCATCTGAGCCCCCAGGGCCTTACGCATGAGCCTTTGGAATGTAGCTCCTGCGTTCTTCAGGCCGAAGGGCATACAGACGTAGCAGTACACCCCACAGGGCGTGATGAAGGCGGTCTTCTCTTCGTCCTCCTTTGCCATCTTGATTTGATGATAGCCGGAGAAAGCATCCAAGAAGCAAAGGAGGTCGCAGCCGGCGGTGGAGTCGACGATTTGATCGATCCTTGGGAGAGGGTAAGGATCCTTGGGACAGGCTTTGTTGAGACTCGTGAAGTCCACGCAGAGGCGCCCACTGCCGTTAGCCTTTGGGACGACCACCGGATTAGCGATCCAGGTGGGGTGGGCCACCTCGCGTATCAACTTGGCCTCCTTCAGCTTCTCTATCTCCTTGACGATGAAGTCTTGCTTCTCTTGCGCTTGCTTCCTAGTCTTCTGCTTTACGGGGTGTGCCTGAGGGCACACGGCTAAGTGGTGCTCAATCACCTCCCTGGGAACACCGGGCATATCCGACGGGGTCCAAGCGAACATGTCAGAATTTGCCCGCAGGAAGGTGATGAGCGCGCTTTCCTATTTGGGGGAAAGCCCTGCCCCGATGGTGACGAAGTTGTCGCAGCCCCCAGCCTGAAGTGAGACCTTCTTGGTTGCCGAGCACTCCTGGGTAAACTGGGGCCTCCTGCCTGAGGGTACCGCAGCCTCCCCAATGCTCAGGTCTTGCATTGGATGGTCCAGGTCCTTGCTCGGCGACGTAGGGGCGGCGGACTTCTTCCCTGATGAGCCCTGCAGGTGGGGCTCAAGAGAGGCCTTCTTCGCGGCAGCCCGCTCTTGGGATACGAGCTGCTTCTTCCTCACGAGGTCGCCGGAGTGTTCCAGTAAATCTTCGTCGGCGGGGAACATGGTGGCAGCCTCGCGATAGACATGCTCAACTGATCGAAGAGCGTCCTTCTCATTGCAGCGCACGGTGATCGTGCCGTTGGCGCCCAGAATCTTGAGGACGTTGAAGCCATGATGCGTTGCTGCCATGAACCTAGCCAAGGCTGGGTAGCCGAGGATGGCGTTGTATGGCAGGGCGATGTATGCGACGTCGAAGTCGAGGCTTTCCGTCCTATAGTTGTCCCGGGTGCCGAAGGTGACGGGCAGGCTCACCTGCCCGATTGGCGTTGTAGATCCCTCGGTTACCCCGAAGAAGGGCCGAGTCGGCATGAGCCGGTGGTACGGCACCTGCATCTTTTCGAAGATCTCGACAGAGATGATGTTGAGGCCCGCCCCTCCGTCGATGAGAGTGCGATTGACGGCGACGTTGTTGATGGTTGGCGTGCACAAGAGGGGAATTGTGCCCACACCCCTCGTGGAAGCCGGATGATCCTTCTCATCGAAGCCAATCTTGCACGTTGTCCACTTCATTAAGCGATTGCCGATGCTGGGCTGCGCCGCCGCGATTTCTCGCGACAGCTGCTTGAAGTGTCGATTCGACAGAGGAGCCTGAGCTCCGCCCAGGAGGCAAGCGACGAAGTCTCGCGGCTCTTGATAGCCCCCCTGGTTCTCCTCCCGACGATCGTTTGCTGGTGGGGGCAGCGGCAGCGGCTCGGGATCGTCTCGGGACAGACCCCCACGGCGGCGACCCTCCTCGCGGTCGTCGTCGCGGCGATCGCCCCGGGATCCGCTCTTGCCGTTGCTGCGGCCGCCCCCGCGACGCTTGGCGACGCCATTTTCCTCGTGAAACTTCCGGACAACCCAACAATCCTCGATATCGTGGGTGTCCTTCTTGTGGATGATGCAGTAGCGGCGACATCGACCTTTATCGCGATCAGAGCGGTCCCCGCGGCGTTGCTTAAAATCGGGCTCCGCCGCAAGGGCAGCAGCCTCCTTTCGCTTGGGGTCCTTGGACTTCGACTTTGGGGGAGGCGCCTCCGGCTGATTGTGCACGAAGAGCCTCCCCTCCTCAGCCTTGGCGCAGCGGTCGGCGATCTCGAAGAGCCTGACGACGGAGGTCAGCTCATCATTCACGGACAGCTTCTCCCGCATCTTGACATCGGAGACGCCTGTGGAGAACGCGGAGATGACCTCCTCGTTGGAGATCCTGGGAATCTTGTTCCTCATCTGACTGAAGCGCTGGATGTACTGACGCAGCGTCTCGCCCTTGTACTGACGCACCGCCTTAAGGTCATTCTTGGTGGCGGGGCGCTCGTACGTGGGCATGAAGTTGGCCACGAACTGACGACATAAATCCTTCCACGAAGTCACGGATTCGTGAGGAAGATTCATGAGCCAAGTCCGCGGAGCGTCCTTGAGGGCCATGGGAAACCAATTGGCCATGGCGCGCTGATCTCCACGCGCAGCCTGGACGGCGACGACGTAGAGTTGGAGGAACTCGACAGGGTTTGTGGTCCCGTCGTAGCGCGTGGCGATGTCCGGCTTGAACTTGTCAGGCCAGACAACGTAGCGCTGCTGGCGAGTAAGGGCAAGACACCCGGGGTTGTAGATCGGGACGCCGGGGGTCCTGACGTTCTTGCCAGCCTCGCCGATGTCATCGATGGCGCGGTCGTGATTTTCACGGCGGCGCTCGAGGGAGACGCGTGCGTCTTCCGGAACGCGTTGGACGATTTGGCAGCTGGGCTCCCCGCGCGGCGAAGACGCAGCGCGGGAAGCCACCTTCTTGGCCTTGTTGGCCCCTCCATCTCCGGCGCCAGGGACGCGATGTCCCGCCGCCGGATCTGGGCTCCCCGCGCCCTGGGCTCCTCCCAAGGCCGGATCTTCGTTGGCGATGGCGACGAGCTCGGCGATTCGAGCGCGCCACCCCTCACGCCCGTCGTCGGTGGGTTGATAACGCAGTAGCTCCTGCGCCATGGCGAGTGCCTGCGCAGGAGACAGCTGACTCCCAGAACGAGCACGAGAAGTGGCGGTGGCGGTGAAGGAGAGCGAAGGCTCTGTCCGCCCGGACGGGTGGTAGGAGGACTCCAGATCCTCCTCCTCTTCCTCCTCGGCCGAAGCCTCATGACGACGGAAGATAGGCTCGGTTTGCCCCCGAACAGCGTTGCGACGGCGAAGACGCTCAAGCCTTGCGTTGGCGTCGGCCATGTCGAAGCAGATCTTGGAGAAAACACACCACAGCCCCCTACCTGGCGCGCCAAATGTCGGTGGGTTTCGTGTCGCAAGAACACGGGGTACCACGCAACGGACCCAAAGATTCGAACGCAGGGGGCTGAACGTGTGAGATCTCGGACCGCAACGAAACACGGCGACGGAAGCCTCGAGTGTCGAACGCCCAACGCACTGCAGAGAGAGAGTCACCGAGCTTACCCAGGTTCAGGGCCCTCGTGGTGAGGTAAAACCCCTACTTCCTGCCTTCCTGTATTTCAACGCGACACCTCGCGAGGAGTACAAGGTCTTGGTACAGAGCTCCAACTGGTCAGAGGTTGAAGAACCCACCTGCCCAGCTAGAGACTTGGAGGAAATTAGATCTAGGATCCGATCCCCTCTAAGGGGTGACCTCCCTTCCTTTTATAGCGCCGAGGTCCTCCTTCCCCTCATCTTCTTGGGGAAGGGGTTGCCACACATACGGCCAAGGAAGGGTGGACAGCTGTAGACTATCTTCTTCTGTAGACTTGGTCTTTGTAGAGTAGCGGCGCCGGTCCACAGGAGTGGGTGGAGGAGGCTGACGTCCTCCTCTGGCGCCCTGCACCGTCCATGCTATATTTAGGGGGGGGGGCCAACTGCCACTATGCCGCTTTGGACAGACACAGCGAAAGTTGGTCTCCTCCCTATCGGGGGTAGCGTGGGCGGTACGCGGTCTTCTGCCCGTTATCTTCTTGCTCTGCACGCAAACGTGCTGAGCTGACGTGGGCGAGATTCCTCTCCTCACCAGCAGGGGCTCGTGAGGAGGTCTTCTGGTCCTTAGCGGTTTCTGTCGTCGTTCTCCTCACGAGGCGCCTCCTCGTGAGGGTCTTCTCCGTGGCCTGGGCTGAAGCTGGGCCGGTGACGGGGCCCAGGAGCAGGTGGACCGGGATACCCCGGTATCCATTCCACCGACAGCTGGTATGAGCTGTGTTGAAGCTCTTCTTTGTGGATCTCACATAGGCGTGCCATGGCTTCTTGCATCGCACGGATGACTCCGTCCATCCAACTTTTATCTAGAAATTTGTAGATGATATCCTTTGAGTTGGGGTCTTCGGGTTTCTTAGGGATACATGTCCTGATTATCCAATGGGATCTTTGTGGGGAAGCTCCTGGAAGATGAACTCCTTCAATCTCGGGTGGAAGGCGTCCCACTCGATTTACCAGATTCTTCAGTTCTACCTCGAAAGGATAGTATCCTTCTCCAACTCGACGATGCTCCATAGTGTTGGCCTCTACAATTTAAGAGCTTTTTAAGTCAGTGATCATGTGTGCAATATTTTAAGTATGAAAAGTGTTTAACTTTGTGAAAGAAGAGGAGAGACATAGGCAAATGTTTAATGCGTATAATCATCTCTTTGTTTTTAGGAAAATATGGTCTTATCTATCGCCCATGCTAACTAGGGTCTCCTACAGTCAGGATGGCTCTGATACCAGCTCTGTGGGGGCCCCGGACCGCTTGTCCGAAACACCCGTTATGCATTCATTCACGATCCCATAATCAGTGTGTCGTGAACAACATAACCGAACTGGTAATCAGATTACAACATCCATACAACCGAATTTAAACAACTTACAATGATGGCCACATAGCCAAGTATTACAACAATGCCTCGCGACTAAGTCCAACATAATAAGCAGCGGATGAAAAACAGCAACATCGTCGGGCCCAAGTCAAGCCTTAACCACACAGGCAACTGACTGGGAGAACGTCCTAGTTCGCAAAGTCGTCATCGTAGTCTTCTTCACCATTGAACTCCTCCTCATAGTCTGGCCAAGTTAATAGCCAGGGACAAAGCCGTGAGTACATTGTGGAATTGTACTCGCAAACCACCTAAGAGGAACAATATGCAAGAGGTATGCTAGTATGGCTAGTAGCAAGGGTGGCTCTATGCTAAGTTTATTTCTAAAACTTTCTCGTGTCGATATAACATGTTAAGAAACATGATCGATGACATTTCTATATCCTTATTAAAACATTTTCAAAAACAATTTTTAGTAAAATCTCTAGGAATGGTGACCCAAGTTGTCATTTCCTTTGCTCAAAGTCCTCCTCCACGGCAGTACCCCCTTGGTACTCCGAACCATCTCCTCTTTCCTTTTTCCACCGAAAACCCTTTGTAAAACAAAACCAACAGAGCTAAGTAAAGACATCCCAACTGTCCATGACCGCGGACGCGGCTATTCGAATAGATTTACACTCTGCAGAGGTTGCACACTTTACCCACACCATTCGATAAATCCGCCGGGACTTTACCACGGACCGTCATACAAGTATGCGGGCTTCGGATAATCGATCAAAGCCTTTCACTTAGTCATCCTAGTATAGGCACCTACCCTACGGGCTTAACCTCTCCGGCACCATGGTAAACCCCTACTCCATGTCACCATCGCCACGACAAGAGACCCGTAGTATCGTCCGGCCGTAGACTCCTACGGTGTATTGCCCCAAAATTTAGCAACCCGGCTTCAAGGGATCAAACACCCTTATAGAGTTGTGAGGTAGCCCATACTAAGACAAATAAATTACGGACTAAGCCCCATCCCATTCCGGAGTAATGTGGTTGCACGGGAAGGTTGGATCCGTTCAATTACATAGAACCATGTGTTGTTTTTTCCAAAAACTCCACCTTTTTACCAAAGCCTTTTTGATCAAAAATTTCCAATAAAGTTTCCTTTCAAACATACACTTGGTAAAACCAAAACCCTACCAAGGTTTAAAAACATTTCCCAAAAGTTCTTGAGTGTCCCGTCCTAGAGTTTTTGCTCCACTAACAAGGCTACAAGGGGTGACAAGATAGTAAGCATCAAGCTACCTCTAAATAATGGAGTAAGTAGGTATCAAGGGGTGTCATCTTAAAGATGATATCAAGTGACTAGTGGAGCCTAGTCGCAAATGAATCGCTATCAAGAGGTAATAGCAATTATAAAACAATGCATTTTGGAATAAACATAAAGGGAAAACTTGCATAATAAGAAAAATGGGATCAAGATATGCAACAAGTAAAGGTGGCTTGCCTTGGGTGGCTTGTCCCTGGTTCTCTTCAAAGTCTTCTTCTTCCCTGAACTTGTCAACGATCGGATCTAGCGTCGCGAAAGAAAGACAAGGCACAAAATCAACATACAAGCGCACACACCAAACCAACACACCACAACAAGCAATTCAATAAAAACACTCAAGAAGTTCAAATAACTAAATTGTTACAACTCAAAGTTGCTGCAAGATTTTGTCAAGATTTTAGGGTTTCAACATTAAGATTAGAAAATTTGCAAACTAGTAATTGTGCGGGCTAACAATTTGAGTGAGAACAAATCATACAACTCTAAAAAGGGTTGTAAAAAAATAGAAGTAAGCTACTGTTTAACATAAATGTTTTCGAACTAAAAAGGTTCCTAATATTTAAAAAAACAAATGAGAATTTACTACACATAGAGCACAAATAAATCATAATTTAATCAAGAAAAACTCCCATTGATACGAGATCAATGGTATTTGAAAGATAAAAAATAATTTAAGAACTACTTCAAGTTGTTCCAACCAATTTCGTTGATTTATTTGAAAACTAGAAGCAATTTAAAGTTTCAGATTTTGAAATGAAAGAAAACCCAAAGCACTTCAATGCAACAACTAACTCACCACAAGGTAAAAGTAAAAACAAACCAATATGGGGTTAGTACTGGCAGATGAGGGCTATTTTTAGGAAGCTAATGGCGCAGGTTTCACCTCATTTGCATTTACCAAATTGGAGATATTCGAATTTGAAGTCTGCAGATTTTTAAACAAAAGCAAAAACGATTTTCTAAAAAAAACAAAGGTGGACCAGAGGTTTTACTGGGCCGAGAGGGCTGCGCGGGCCGACCCAGCAGTGCACCCCAGCGCGGGCGGGAGTAAAAAAAGGAGCTGCCAGCCGGGGCCCACATGTCAGCGTCTACTCAAACCCGAAAGGGTATCTTGCCATCTAGGCCGTTGGTTTTAAGAGAATCCGATGGCCACCGTTTGTCTTCTCCCGGGTAACAGGCAGGGCGACGGGAGCCCTAACGAGAAACGTCTGGGGCGGCGGGACTCACCGGGGAGGACTGGCGGCCGACGGTGGGGCTCCGGTGAGGGTCGGCAGGGCGTAGGCGGGGTAGCAGGAGGTCGGGGACACGTTCAGCGGTGGTTCTAGGCCCGAGGACGTCGACTTCTGCAGCGGTTCAGTTGTCTCCTCCGGCGACGGAGCTCCCTGGAACGGCTCGACGGCGACGCCTCCGGCCAACTCTGTGCAGGGAAAAGGTTCGCAGGGGTTAGCTGAGGCATGGGGGCGTGTAGTTGGAGGGAAAGGAGTCCGGGGAAAGCTTGGAGAGGGCGGACACCTTCTCGGTGCCTCGCAGAGAGCTTCGGCTCTCTCCTTCGCTCAGCGAGAGGGAGAGGAAGGCAGCGCCGCAGCGCTCTGGAGTGGGGGTGGAGAGGAGAGGGGAGCGGTGTGAGGGGGTGAGAGGCTCGGGGTGGCCTTTTATAGCTGCTAAGGGCTCGGGTGAGTGCTCCTGGGCGGTGGCGTTGGCCAATCGACGCACAAGGGCTGACGTCGAGCGGGCGGCGTCAGCTGACGTTGTAGGGCATACGTCAGCTCGGGGAGGGGTTCTGGAGCATGCTAGGGTTGGGGCTGGTTAGCTTGGTCGCTGGGGCTGCACACGTGTGTCACCGTGATCGTGTCAGTGTCGATCGGCTCGGTCTGTCTCGGGTTCGTGTGCACGTGCAGAAGGAGAGCATCCAGGAGACATTCTAGTGCGCGTGCATTTGACCTAGACGGCATGGTGTGGTTTGGGTACTCGACGTGCTGGTCGTGTCCGTGTGTGCGGGTGTGCGATGCCGGAGTCTTGTTCTGGCCGTGTTCAGGTGCATGCGTGAGCGTTCAAGAGAGGGCATGCAAGTGAGCTGGGTTGATCGGGGAACACGTTCCAGGTGAGCGTTTCAGCACGTGATAGGGTCGTCCTTGATCGATCGATCGATCTATCGATCTCTGCCTCGCTCGCACGTGCGTGCAAGGAAGGATGGCCCAGGTGGGTGTGGTGTTTAGAACGAGCTGGGCCATATTTGTGAGAGGGAGTTCAAAGAGATGGAGGGTTTGGGTAGCCGGTTTTTGAAAAATATCCAAACCAAAGGCCCGGCCAAAAATTGGAAATTAGAGGGATTTCAAAGATGTTTGGAAGAAATAAAAAAGAGATAGATGGACTAGGGTTTTCAGAGATGAGGAAGGTTAGAAAAAGAAATAGTTTTCAAGAAATAAGGGTGCTCAAGATGGTGATTATAATTTGGATAAGAAATATCCAAATAGGAAGTTGGGCAAATAAAGGTGTGAGGATTTTGGTAAGATTTGAAAATGAGAAAGAGATCCTTTGGAGAATGTAGATGATCCCAATATTTGGACATCATCAAGATCGGGTTTTAGTTTGAATTTTTGCAAAAGGGAAAAAAAGCAATATATGGGGTTAGGGTTTGGATTTTTACAAAGTGGCCAAGAAGGGTTTTCTACGAAGTGTCTAGGTTTTTCTTGCGCAAAGGAAAGTATTGCAACAAACATAAGAATTTGATGCAAGGAAGTGCTAGGACTAATATTTTCAAAGAGGTTTGCTAAAACCAGGAGTAAGATAGTTCTAAGAAACTATGAGACAAAAGGTAAACATTTAAGGTAGAATTACAGTGGAGAGAATGAGTGAGGGAATGGCATTTTTATTTTACCAAAACAAAAAGGAAAGAATCTTCATGTGTCAAAAACACATATGTTTTCTTTTATTGCTTAACAAAAGAGAAAGATCTGGAAAATAGAATTGGAGAAGAGAATCTTGGTATGAATTGGTCTTCTTGAAAAAGTGAGCAAAATCAAGGAGGTCGGGTCAGTGCTATTATGCCGAGGTGACATGAGAAGGGCTGTGAAAAATATTTAGTTTTTGCTAGATGAGGAAACACGACGTTTGAATTGAGTTATGGTCATATGCATAGAGCTCAGGAATGAATGAGAAGAAATTGGGATGGCAGAGGATAGGTGATGGAGGGGATCAAGTTTAAGATTTCATTTTGAGGATTTCCTGATAGAAAAGATAAATGGAATCAAGATGCTATTAAGTTTTGAGGGAAAGAGGTAAGCATAAACTTACTATGCAGAAACTAAGTCGTTGGGTTGGGCCACAGACCCAAGTATACCATACTGCCACACAAGAATTCAAACAAGATCAACACATGCAAAATAACCAATCAACACAATAAAGTTTCTATGGGTATGTGCTCATGATATGACCATGTCATGGAAATACTTTGAAAATGGCTTTGAGGAAGAAAAGAGTTTTGTGGGAGATACCATAGCTTTGGTTGCCTTTATTTTCTTAAAAAGAATGGAGACATTATATCCCCTTTATAAAAGTTTTCTCCTATATATTACAAATACATTTGGAAAAGTTCTTATAAGCCTATAAAATATTAGTTTTGCAAGATAGTGGGACCCTCCTAAAGATCCCTATAGATTTTATGAAGACTTAGTTTTTGGAAAAACCTTAGTGTCAAAAGAATCTTGGCAATTTGTTTTGGAGAAGTCAAATCATTTTTAGAAAACGAGAGGTTGCCAAGATAATATATTTACAAAATAATTTTTTTGGTGCGACATGATCAAGAGCACAAGAATTGTGTTGGTTAACAATATTATTTCAGAAATCAATTCTAACAAACAAGTCAAACATGCACAAAAGTTTTAGTAGGTTTGATTAACTGCAAAAAGTTTTTGTTGCCCCTCATTTTTGCCTTACTAAACTTTGCTTAAACATGTTTACAGAAGTTGGGGTGTCACAGGTGTTGTGGATATACCAAACGGGTATACCAGTGACGTAGTCTCATACTGGCAAACCAGGGTGGCCCATGGAGGTGGTATGACGGATAGCCAACCGGGCGGCCTAGTTGCTGGTGGTATGGCAAATTCCACGCTGCCATGCCATGGCAGATTCCACGCTGCCATACCATGGCAGATTCCCAGACGGCAGGAGCTTATGGCAGATTCAATGCTGCCATACCACGGCGGTACTGGACGCAGGCGCTTATGGCGGATCCGGAGACAGGCCCATGGCGGATTGCTGATGACAGGCCCATGGCGGGTTCGGAGATGGCCCATGGCGAGTTACCTTATAGCACACGCAGAGGACTTAGTCTAGGACTCCAAGTTGTATCCGCTCCGGTACCAACGTGTAGCCCACGCCAGGCGCCTTTATAAGCCCGGCGTGGAGCAGCCCTTGAGGCAAGACGACTTTGCCATGAGATAGCTAGAATAGCTAAGACATAGCAGATCGCATAGCGACCAACACCATCATTGTAATCTGTACACATTGTGCCATTATAGTGAGTTGTAGCAGGATGTAGCGATCCTCCACCACGGGGACGTGAACCTGGGTAATCCCTGTCTATCACCGTCCCGGGCACCAGATCGCCTATCCCCTCTTTCTATCGCCTTGAGGTACCCCTCATGGCATACGTGTCGTAAGAACCACGACAGTTGGCGCCCACCGTGGGGCAAGGGCGTCTGGAATCGATCCGGGCGGATTTCTCACCGTCTTCAATGGCGGTCGGATCGGATCGCTTTCATCTACAACACTGGCGGAAAGTTCATTACCGCCGCAGGCTAGGCAATCGGGAGCTCGACGTAACAGCCCTCACACTGGCGGATTGTCATGATCCCTTGTGTTCGAGGCGGCGCCGATTGTATCTGATTGTCGATCTGCCAAACTACAAGAAAATCGAGACTGGCGGGAACGTTCCTTGGAGCTCTGACTCGTTCTTCCGCTATGGTTTTTGTACGTGACGACGCCATGGTCCCTGCCGATTAGATCAGATGCACTGCTCTTGGCGGGATCTCTCGTTTATATGGGTCGCGTCGCAAGCAAAAACCAAGTTAGAAGCGCGCGTGTCAGGCAAAGGAATCTGCTCACATGACGTTGTCTCAAGCATATGACCGAAAAAGGTAGTACTTCTTGCTGTGAAGATTATAGCGGATGCAGTCCTAGTAGATATGGCGGACGACTGCGAGGTATTGAGATGGTTTTTGCCGCGGATTGCCGCGCAGCTGTTTTCGCCATCGTCGCTAGCCCCGGTGCCGGATCCGACTACGCAGCCGAGTAAGGCTTTGTCCATCGTCGCCGGCGTAGAATACTTTGGCTCTGCCACGACTGTACATCCTCCGCCATGTATCAGCACATGCTTGGCGTCGCTGGCCCTGCCGCCGCTGCGGATTATTTATACTCCGCCATGTCTCTACATCTGTTTGGTGTCGTTGGCTCCGCCGCCGCCATCTCAGATTATTCATACTCGTCTTGGCGTCGCTGGCTTTACCACCGCCGTGGATTGCTTCTACTCCACCATGGATAGCGCGTGTGGCCGGCAACCAGCGAGGCGACGGAGTGCCTAAATGTGTTCCCTCCTTGGCCTGGTTGCCTCTCCTTACGCGCATGCATGTGTACGGATGAAGCGCCGTCTACACCTGCTAGCTATACGTATAACACGCAGTCCATCAAGATTGCCGCCTATGTGTGCCTGGCTTCCTTGACTGCTGTTGTATGTCGTATGGCCGGTTTCGTTGTTGGCACCCGTGTGCATGTCCCCTACGATCCGCGCGCCTTACTATGAGGGCGGTCGTGTTCGACTCCACGATGGTTGTGTTAAACTACGTCACAAGACTAACAGAGGAACCGTAGCGGGAGCGTACGTGACGGACACAGCTAGCTTTGAAGACAGGAGGGAAATCCACTTTACGTTGCCTGAGCATAAAAGAAAAGAGCCAATTGATTGACCAATTCGATCGATGGTTGGCCGCTATAGCTAGCTCGCGTGAAGGTCAAGGAATAACGTGGTGTGCAACATGAAGTCTAACGTGAAGAAGCACCTTACGTGCATGGATTTTGCGGCCAAGTTGCTTGCATGTGTAATCGTATGAGGTGCATGGCGGTTGTAGCTTAGCGGATGCCATGGCGGAAGTAGCTTGGCCATACCACGCGTACAACTTCGTCAGCCGGCCGGTTTCATCCCGCCATGGCTGATTTGGTCTACGCTGCGGTTGACGGAGCCATCTACTCCTTGCCTCCATCGCAATTGCCGCCATCTCGGATTACTTCGTTGTTGCAGCTGGTTACAACTCCGGTCAATTTCATCAGCGCCATATTCCAGTTTTATCACTGCAAACACCCTCATCGCTGGCTAGAGCTTTGGGTTCGCCGAAAACAACGTCGACTTCGTTTAAACAGCTAAGTCCCTATTTATATTTAATATTTAATATTTGTTTATGATCATGAGATAAAGATTGGTTCGCTCATATTCTGAGTCTTTTACCGCTTTCGTTTTGATCATAACTTTTCCACGATTTGCCTTGCGCTCGTGAGTAAAATTTTGACTGGTTTGCCTCTAAAGGCGCCGGTATCATGCAAAAATCCGCCATCCGGCGTTAGCTTAAGTTTTCTGGCCTACACGTTTTCTGATGTTTTATATGTGGATTCCCGAGTAGTGACATTTTGGCACTTTAAAGCCGCCATCCGTTTCCAAGGTTTTGGACGGCTGCTATTAAGCGCTATCGCCTTGGCGGATTGTTCGTGCAAAAGCTTGCCATCTCACGAAAAGTCAAGCATATAAACCGGAAGAACGGATAAACCAGCACTTGCTTAAAATATATTAATGCACATGAACTGTTCAAGATAGTCGAGTTTTTTCCGCCTTGACAGTTTTATGTTGTTCAACTGCTGCATAGTTTCAGCCTTAAAACATTTGTTCAATGGCCGTGTTTTACCCGCCTTGCATTTGTTCGTTGAACACAAGAACGATTTAATACAAGTGTGTTTTGTTTTCATGTCACAGGTACATATGACGCTTGGACGCTTTGCTGGTGCCCGAGCTGAGGTGTTTTCGAGCCACTCAGCTCAAATACCCGGGGGCTACCGTCGACAGCAGCCCAAATCTGCCATGCAGCGGCCACTATTGACAGCAGCCCAAATCTGCCATGCAGCAGCTACCTTTGATGGCAGCCCAAACCTGCCATGCAGCGGCCGCCATCGACAGCAGCCCAAATCTGCCATGCAGCAGCTACCTTTGATGGCAGCCCAAACCTGCCATGCAGCGGCCGCCATCGACAGCAGCCCAAATCTGCCATGGAGCGGTCACCTTCGATGGCAGCTGAAATCTGCCATGGAGCGGACGCCTTGGAGCAGCCCGCCATGGAGCAGACCACCTTGAGTCCGCCATGGAGAGGCCACCCCGGAGCAGTCCGCCATGGAGAAGGATGCCTTGGGACCGCCATGGAGCAGGATGCCTTGAGGTCACCTTGGAGCCGGCCGCCATGGAGCTGGCCGCCCGAGGGCTGTGACCATAGTATGTTGATCTAATAACCGGTGAAGTTCTCTAAGAGCATCAAGCCGGATTTTCAAGTAAATTCCACCTTGACACTCGGGGGCTACACCGATGCTAAATTTTGTGAAGTTCTCTTAGAGCATTGCGCCGGATAAAAATCCGCCATAACGCTCGGGGGCTACTCATCACATTTTAGCTACGTAGTTCTCTTAGAGCCCTATGCTGGATAGAAATCCGCCATAATGCTCGGGGGCTACAGCTAGCAAAAAATCCTAAGTCTTCTGAGAGCACCGCTAGGAAAATCGCGTAGCGGTGCTCGGGGGCAACAGGCTAAATATTCTAAGTAGTTTCTCTAAGAGCACCCTGATGGATTCTCTATGAGAACCCGCCATGGCGCTCGGGGGCTACACATGGTGTAAAAGCATCAAAGTTCAAAAACAGAAGCAGTGCGATAATTTTGCGCTCACTGTTTGGTAAGCCTCGAGGCAACATCTTATACTGGAAAGAACGTTCCTTGAGCTCGGAAAAAATACTAGCTATCCGCCTTGGATTCGTTCGCAGTAGCATACCAGCATGTATCTGGAGAATTGCCCTACAAGTATGAGACGTCACTAGTCCGCCTAAAGTTTTAGGCGGATAATATTTATTCTTTGGGAGCTCTACGAGATCTTTCACGCGACTATCTTGAAGACGAAGATGAAGACGAAGATCAAAAGCCCATCAAGCATTGAAGATAGAAGAGAAGATCTCAAAGAACTCCGGGGGCTACTGTTGTGGATATACCAAACGGGTATACCAGTGACGTAGTCTCATACTGGCAAACCAGGGTGGCCCATGGAGGTGGTATGGCGGATAGCCAACCGGGCGGCCTAGTTGCTGGTGGTATGGCAAATTCCACGCTGCCATGCCATGGCAGATTCCACGCTGCCATACCATGGCAGATTCCCAGACGGCAGGAGCTTATGGCAGATTCAATGCTGCCATACCACGGTGGTACTGGACGCAGGCGCTTATGGCGGATCCGGAGACAGGCCCATGACGGATTGCTGATGATAGGCCCATGGCGGGTTCGGAGATGGCCCATGGCGAGTTACCTTATAGCACACGCAGAGGACTTTGTCTAGGACTCCAAGTTGTATCCGCTCCGGTACCAACGTGTAGCCCACGCCAGGCGCCTTTATAAGCCCGACGTGGAGCAGCCCTTGAGGCAAGACGACTTTGCCATGAGATAGCTAGAATAGCTAAGACATAGCAGATCGCATAGCGACCAACACCATCATTGTAATCTGTACACATTGTGCCATTATAGTGAGTTGTAGCAGGATGTAGCCACTAGTGGAAAACAGGGCATCAGTCCCGGTTCGTATGGGCCTTCAGTCCCGGTTGCGCAACCGGGACTAACCAACCGGGACTGATGCCCTATCTTTAGTCCCGGTTGCTATACGAACCGGGACTAAAGAGTGACCACGTGGCAGGGGCCGGGCGGTCGTGGGCGTAGGTCTTTAGTCCCGGTTCGTGTTAAGAACCGGGACTAAAGAGTCCACACGTGGCAGCCTCTCTGCTTCTTTATTTTTCTGGATTTCAATTGTTATTTAGGGGTCTAGGGTTTAGGGTATATTTGTATTTTGCTCCATTCAATTGTTTGATTCATTTCAAACAAGTTTTCTTATATACTTATTCATACAGCATTACAACATAATATATAAAACAATACATATATATAATATATTTGGTTCACCGAGCATATACATGCATACAAGTATATATACAACTTGTTCACACACATAAGATCACGACTTGTGTTTAATTATAAACATTGTCTAATCGAAACCGGCATGAAATTCACCCTTTGGGTTAATGACATGTTCAAGCAGAAATCCGGCTAATTCCTCTTGAATTCCTACTACGCGTTCAGTCGGTGAGAGCAGTTTCCGCTTTGCTTCGAACTACGAAGAAGAAGAACAATATGAATATGAATCATCATAACAAAATTGATGCCAATAAAATGAATTTGTCAGTATATTATTTACTTACTGTTTGAAAATCAATTCCTTCAGTGACCTGTGCACGAAGGTTCTCGCAAGTATAGTATGCACATAGATTAGTTCCCGAAGGCTGCCTCGCACACTTTACGAGAATAGATTTTAGTCAGTGACATATCAAGATTGATATACTTAATGGTATTTGAAACTAGAATTAAAGGGATGTGTGGACCTAGCTCGTACGACTTACCTCGATCTGACGGTAAATTAGCTCAGTTTTCCATTCACCTTTAACTATGCGTATAAACCGTTTCCAAACACTGCCGAGCAAAGAAAATAAATAGATGAGTTATAGATGAACGAAAGAGACCGATATAATGCCATAATGATTAAAATTACCTATCCATCACATCAAGGATGCTTTGGTATTCATTAAGTGGTTTATCCATCGAGTCAAAGATTTGAACCCTTCCATAGTCAGGTTCAATCTTTAGCAAAATCCAATGGTAACTGCGTGCAAGTTTAATTATGTAAGTTAATAAACTCATCAATTACACTTATAACATCGAGTAAGGAAAAGTAACTGTGTATAAGATAGTAACACTCACCTGATGTTGTACGGAAAGAGTATTCTAGCTCGGTATTCCTGCGTAAGTAGGAACTCTAGCAAGTTATCCTCCGTCTCCTTGCGATTCCTTTGTATCATCGCTCCGTTAACTCGGTTTGGATCAATGAATCCAAGTTGGAGGTCATTCCTTTTCTTAGATTCCATACTCTTCATTCTGCATAATAAACAGCGTAGTGAGGAAAATTACATGCAAAGAACGAGTTGAGCTAGAGACTTATAGAAATAATGAATCACTTACAGAACATAGGCACTGACGAGAGATTTGTCGAGCGCGTCTTGATTGAATAGCTGAAAGAATTCATCAAACTCAATATGCACCAAGTCTTGACCTAAGAAATGGTCCTTTGTGATATGCATAAGGAGAAAATCTTGCGTGCCCTTTGCGGCTTGCAGGTACCACTTATGCAATTTTCGCATTTGCGTTGGTAGATTCATTTCAATCTCAGGTGGTACCAGACTCTTCCCCTTTTCATATTGCCGTGCTATAGGCGCCTTTGGGGTGATACCTTCATCTAGCAATTGAGAAAGAGTCAAACCAGCTTCTTTAGCAAAGTCGGCGGGATTGGGTTGAGCAACACTCCCACCAGCATCACTAGCAAAGACCTTTAGCGGGGAGATTGATTTTTTGGTCTGTGCTCCAAGCTGGGCAACGTCTCTTTTCCCTCTTGCAGTTACGCTTGTCTTATTAGCTTCTTTTTTTGCATCTGCCTGCTTATCCAAACAACGCTTGTAGTCATCTGGCTTACGCAATTCATATTGCGAAGGTTGGGTAAGCATATCAAAGGCCCACTCCTTCTGTTCCAGAGTATATACCTGCTTCGGTGTAGGGGTCGGGCGTAGGGCTGCGAGCTTCCTTTTCACTTTGGCTCTGTCCTCCGCCTCAATTTCTTCAGCAGTCTTCTCGATAGGAGGAGGCGGCACCGCCTTAGCTATCTTGGCCCGTTTCTTCGGAGAGACATTGCTAGTGGACATAGCAGCGGACTTGCCACAACTCTGGGACTTACGAGTGGGCTGAGGCGGCGGAGGTGGCGGAGGCGGCTGACATTGAGGTGGAGATCGATGTGGACTCGGGGTATGGTGGTAGTCGTCCCTGTCGTCGTCGGGAGGTGGTGAATTGCGAGGACTAGGAGGAGAGGGTGGCCGCCTTGGCGCCGAGCCTGGAAACACGATGTGTTTCTTATCCCAAAGAATTATACCACCCAATACTTCTCCCAGTTTTTCCTCCTCTTCAGGTCCAGCGACGTCAAGAAGGAGGGACTCATACCCCCTTTCAATTGCATCCACCCCGACCTTAGCATAGCCAGGTCGAATCTCACGGCCATGCCAGGTTTGTCCAGGTCCAGATGGCAAGACATAGCCAACCGCCACCTTCATCGATATGTTCTTCATGGGATAATGCAGCTGACAGTCTGTCTTCTTGGTGATATCATCCACGGGGTAGTGAACCATCGGTACCTCCGTGGAAGCCACGCTGCTTCTCCGCTGAGATCGGTCGCCTGATGCATGTTCTAGGTGTTGCTGATGCTGAGTTGCCCCTTGCGACTTTAATTCCTCCAGTGCCTTCTGCTGCAGCAAATACAACTCTCTCAGCTCAGCCTGTTGCCTTTCTATGCTCTCTATCCGTGAGGCCTCCTCCTGCGCCTTCCGCTTCTTCGCTCTCTCTCGGCTTCTATAAGTCTGGCTCTCTTCGGAGAACCCAGACCTCCACGGAATAGCAGAACCCAGACCCCGTGTTCGTCCTGTGTGTTCTTTGTTCCCGAGGGCCTTTGTCAGCTCGTCGTTCTCTCTGTCCGGCTTGAACGTCCCCTCTTGAACCTCGGCGATTGTCTTGACAAGTGCTCCCAGGGGTTCAGCAATTTGTTTCTTCTCTTGAACTAATTTCCCTGTTCTCTCATCATAGACAGCTCCATGGGCAAGTGCCCAATTTCTTGACCTTCTGGGCCATTGTTCTGTTTCTGGTTCGATGCCTTTTTCTCGTAGGGCGCCCTCTTGCATATCCCACTTAGGCTCGGCCCTTTTGTAGCCGCCTGGACCCAACTTATGGTGATATTTCTTTTTCGCGGCATTTGCCTGATTTTTCTGACTCCTTAGCTTACCCAGCTCTGACTCCTTGTACTCCACAAATGCATCCCAGTGATCCCGCAGGAACTCATTGGGGCCAGTAAATTCTGGAGCTTGTCGATCGGCGTTGACATAGGTGTTCCATAACCTCTTCTTGTGGTTATTGAACTGTGCAGCCATCTTCTTGAGAGCCCACTCCCTGACTTTCTCCTTCTGTTGCTCTGCTTCATCCAGGGACTCGGTGACCGGCAGATTGAAATGTGGAATGAGGGAATCCCAAAGTCTATCTTTCAAGACCTTGGTGACATAATTGACCGCTGCACCCTCTTCTGGCTCTGGCTGTGCTGGCTCTCCCTTTGCCGCCTTGGGCTTATACCAATATTGAATGCTTATCGGCACCATGTCCCTGACAAGACATCCACATTGATGTGTGAACGCATTTGCGACACTCTTGGGTTCCAACGGTTCGCCTTCACTTGAGAGACGCCCAATCGTGTAATGCTGATTCGATGCCAGCCGTTTGGCCGGGCCTCGCTTCTTTCTAGAAGATTCAGAGCTCTAAAATAAGAAAACACTCGTTAATATATATACCACATAATGCATCGTCATCTACTGATTCATGAATAGAGCTAATCTTCATATATATATATACCTCGCCGGACCGTTTTATTAAGTCACGTCCAGTCCCGTGTGAGCCGTCCTCGCAATCATCATTCTCCGGCTGCTCCTCCTCCATTCCCTCACCCGACTCGTTCAAAAATTCCGAGCCGTCTCCTTCTGCACGGGTGGTACCCTCTTCTTGTGCACGGGTGGTACCCTCTCCTATAATCTTCAATATCTCTTCTTCACCTTCTCTTCCGGCGCCGAAATCCATATCTGAAATCCATATAACATATAGATCAACAACATTTCGATCTATTCACTTTCTATTCATTTTTATTACTATTACTAAGAAACTAATCTAACTATAAGAAACTAAGAAACTTATCTAACTATAAGAAACTAATCTAAGAATAACTATAAGAATAACTAAGAAACTAATCTAACTATAAGAAACTAACTAATAAACTAATCTAACTATAAGAAACTAATAAACTAATCTAACTATAAGAAACTAATATGAATAGCATTTCTATTTCTATTACTATTACTAATATGAATAGCATTTCTATTACTATTACTTATTTTTTAACATTAAATCTAACAATTTTTCTATTACTAATAGTAATATAGCATTTTGCTAACTATTTATTTCGATTACTAATAGTAATATAGCATATATCTAACCTAAATACTAATAGTAATATAGTATTTTACTAACATAAATACTAATAGTAATATAGCATTTTACTAACTATTCATTTCTATTACTAATAGTAATATATATCATTTTACTAACTATTCATTTCTATTACTAATAGTAATATATAGCATTTTACTAACTATTCATTTCTATTACTAATAGTAATATATAGCATTTTACTAACTATTTATTTCTATTACTAACTAGCATATTCTATTCCTATTCCTATTCAATTTTATTACTATTTTGTAACCTATTCCTATTTAATTCCTATTCTAAAAATTTCTAACTACATTTTTCTAAAAATTTCTAACTACATTTTTCTAAAAATTTCTAACAAAAATTCTAATTTTTTTTGCATGCAGGGCCGGCCGGCGGCGGTACCTGCGGGCGCGCGGTGGCGGCGGTACCTGCGGGCGACGCGGTGGCGGTGGCGCTCGGGAGGAGGGGCGGTGGCGGCGCGGCGGTCTCGGGAGGAGGGGCGGCGCCGGCGTGGCAAGCTTCGGGAGGAGGGGCGGCGGTCGGCCGGTCTCGGGAGGAGGGGCGGTGGCGGCGCGGCGGTCTCGGGAGGAGGCGTGGCGGCGCGGCGGCGCAGCGCGGCGGCACGGCGGAGCGACGGCGCGGCGGAGCGACGGCGGCGGCACGGCGGAGCGACGGCGGCGGCCCGAGATTTTAGCCGACCGCAACGATCGGCAATCTCTCTCCTCGCGCTCCCGAAAACTGCTATGTGTTGATGCAGTGGGGAAGAAGAAGGAGAGGCGGCGCTTTATATACCCCCCCCCCTTTAGTCCCGGTTGGTGGCTTCAACCGGGACTAAAGGGGGGTCTTTAGTCCCGGTTGGAGCCACCAACCGGGACTAAAGAGTCTTTAGTCCCGGTTGGTGCCTCCAACCGGGACTAAAGACCTTGGGCGGTTCGCGCGCCCAGATCCAGACCTTTAGTCCCGGTTGGTTAAACGAACCGGGACTAAAGGCGTAATAAATGCGCGCCAATGGCAGATTTTTTCAGATTTCATATGAAAATATGAATTTTGAATTTCAATTTGAATAACTTCTGCATATTTTAGAATTTGATAAAACTTTGAATATGAAAAGTGTTTGAAATTGAATAACTAATTCAAAACTATTTTCTATTTTCAAAATCAATTATTCTAACTATTTAAACAATTAACTATTTTGCCATTTTCAATTAAAACAATATTGATTAAAATTCTTTTTGCATATTTTAGAATTTGATAATACTTTGAATATGAAAGGTGATTGAAATTGAATAACTAATTGAAAAATATTTTCTATTTTCAAAATCAATTATTCTAACTATTTAAACAATTAACTATTTTGCCATTTTCAATTAAAAAAATATTGATTAAAATTCTTTTTGCATATTTTAGAATTTGATAATACTTTGAATATGAAAGGTGTTTGAAATTGAATAACTAATTCAAAAATATTTTCTATTTTCAAAATCAATTATTCAAACTATTCAAACAATTAACTATTTTGCTATTTTCAATTAAAACAATATTTATTAAAAATCTTTTTGCATATTTTGGAATTAGATAAAACTTTGAATATAAAAAGTGTTCGAATTTGAATAACTAACCCAAAATCATATATTTACATCAAAGTTTAATACATTATTACACATCACCAACATCCCCATCTAGTGTTGGGGTTTCCTTCTGCACCGTAACCATGGAGTATCTTCTTTGTTTAAGAGGAGGGTTGGGTCAGTGTTCACTCTGAAGGGCGGAATTTCATCAAACTTGTTATAATCTTCTGACATATCTGTCTTGTCCTCCACTCCCACGATGATTCTTTTCCCTGAGAGAACAATGTGTCGCTTTGGCTCATCGTGTGATGTATTCGTTTTCTTATCTTTTCTCTTTCTCGGTTTTGTAGACATGTCCTTCACATAGAAAACCTGAGCGACATCGTTGGCTAGGACGAATGGTTCATCCATGTACGCAAGATTGTTGATATCCACGGTGGTCATGCCGTACTTTTGGTCTACAACTACCCCGCCTCCTGTCAGCTTGACCCATTTGCACCGAAACAAAGGGACCTTAAAAGATGGTCCATAGTCAAGTTCCCATATCTCTTCAATGTAACCATAATATGTGTCCTTTGTCCCATTGTCATGTAATGCATCAAAGCGGACACCACTGTTTTGATTGGTGCTCTTTTTATCTTGGGCGACCGTGTAAAATATATTCCCATTTATCTCGTAACCCTGGAAAGTCAATATAGTTGAAGATGGTTTCTTGGCCAACATGGATAGCTCATATCCAATAGTGGCATCATTTATGAGAAGTGTTTGCAACCAACTACCAAAAGTCGCCATGTGCAACTTTGTAATCCAGGAGTTTGATTGCCCAGGGTTTTCCGAGCGTACAATATTCTTGTGTCGCTCCATATACGGCTCCACCAACGTGGAATTTCGTAGAACTGTGTAGTGTGCTTCACTCAAAGAATGTCCGTCCATACAGTATGCTGATTTCATTCCTAGCGTGCCTTTTCCACTTAGTCTCCCCTCATGCCGCGATTGAGGAAGACCAATCGGGTTCAGGTCAGGAACAAAGTCAACACAAAACTCAATGACCTCCTCTGTTAGATAGCCCTTGGAGATGCTTCCTTCTGGCCTAGCACGGTTATGCACGTATTTCTTTAAGACTCCCATGAACCTCTCAAAGGGGAACATATTGTGCAGAAATACTGGACCGAGAATGGTAATCTCTTCGACTAGGTGAACTAAGAGATGCGTCATAATATTGAAGAAGGACGGTGGGAACACCAACTCGAAGCTGACAAGACATTGAGCCACATCATTCTGTAACCGTTGTAGATCTTCTAGATTGATTACCTTCTGCGAAATTGCATTGAGGAATGCACATAGCTTCACAATCGGTACTCGAACATTTTCCGGTAGAATCCCCCTCAGTGCAACCGGAAGCAACTGCGTCATAAGCACGTGGCAGTCATGAGACTTTAGGTTTTGGAATTTTTTCTCGGCTATATTTATTATTCCCTTTATATTTGACGAGAATCCAGATGGGACCTTGATACTGCTCAGGCATTCAAAAAAGATTTCCTTCTCTTCTTTGGTAAGAGCGTAGCTCGCAGGACCCTTAGAATCCTCCGGATGCATGCCGTCTCTTCTTTTCATACGGTGCTGGTCCTCCCGTGCTTCTGGTGTATCTTTTGTCTTCCCATACAAGCCCAAGAATCCTTGTAGGTTCACGCAAACATTCTTCGTCACGTGCATCACGTCGATTGCAGAGCGGACCTCTAGGAATTTCCAATACTCAAGCTCCCAAAATATAGATTTCTTCTTCCACATGGGTGCATGTCCGCTAGCGTCATTCGGAACAGACAGACTGCCAGGACCCTTTCCAAAGATTACTTCTAAATCTTTGACCATATCAAATATATCATCACCAGTATGGCGTTTAGGCTTGCCTCGGACTTCTGCCTCGCCCTTGAAATGCTTGCCTTTTCTCTTCAATTGATGTTTGGGCGAAAGAAATCGACGATGCCCGAGATACACCACCTTCTTACTTTTATCCAAATATATACTATCGATCTCACCTAAACAGTGTGTGCATGCATTGTATCCCTTGTTTGTCTGTCCTGAAAGGTTACTAAGAGCAGGCCAATCATTGATGGTCACGAACAGCAACGCTCGTAGATCAAATTCCTCTTGTTTGTACTCATCCCACACACGAACACCTTCAGTCTGCCACAGCTTTAAAAGTTCATCAACTAATGGCCTTAGATACACATCAATGTCATTGCCGGGTTGCTTCGGGCCTTGGATAAGCACTGGCATCATAATAAACTTTCGCTTCATGCATAACCAAGGAGGAAGGTTATATATACATAGAGTCACGGGCCAGGTGCTATGACTGCAGCTCTGCTCCCCAAAAGGATTCATGCCATCTGTACTTAGACCAAACCTCAGGTTGCGTGCGTCTTCCGTAAACTCCGGAAAATCTCTGTCGATTTTTCTCCACTGCGACCCATCAGCGGGGTGTCTCAACATCTCGTCACTTTTACGGTCTTCTTTGTGCCACCTCAACAACTTGGCATGCTCTTTATTTCTGAACAAACGTTTCAACCGTGGTATTATAGGTGCATACCACATCACCTTGGCAGGAATCCTCTTCCTGGGGCGCTCGCCCTCAACATCACCAGGGTCATCTCGCCTGATCTTATACCGAAATGCACTGCACACCGGGCATGCATTCAAATTATCATACTCACCATGGTAGAGAATACAGTCATTAATGCATGCATGTATCTTCTGCACCTCCAATCCTAGAGGGCAGACAATCTTCTTTGCTTCATACGTACTGGCGGGCAATTCGTTCTCCTTTGGAAGCATCTTCTTCATAATTTTCAGCAACTTCTCAAATCCCTTGTCAAATAAACCACTCTCTGCTTTCCATTGCAGCAATTCCAGCGTGCTTCCTAGCTTTTTCTGGCCATCTTCGCAATTTGGATACAAATCCTTTTTGTGATCATCTAACATGCGTTCCAACTTCTCCCTCTCCTTTTCACTTTCACAGTCAATCTGTGCATCAACAATGACCTGACCAAGATCATCAGCGGGCATATCTGATGCCCGTTCTTCACCTTCTTCTTCATTATCTTCCATTGCGGTATCGGTGGTTTCAGGGAACTCAGGATAGTTGTCATCATTCTCTTCTTCATCGTTGTCTTCCATCATAACCCCTCTCTCCCCATGCTTAGTCCAACAATTATAGCCGGACATGAAACCGAACCGGAACAGGTGGATGTGAAGGGTCTTTGTGGAGGGGTAATCCTTCTCATTTCGACAACCTCCGCATGGACAACACATGAAACCATTCCGCTTGGTTGCCTCAGCCACCTTGAGAAAAGAATGCACGCCTTTAATGAAATCTCCAGAGCGTCGATCGGCGTACATCCATGCTCGGCTCATCTGCATTATATAAGTACATATCAAACGCAAATCAAATATACAATTTCTATTTCTATCTCTAATTTTAGTTTGATAAGTAAGAATAAGTTAACAAAACTTTAGTCCCGGCTGGTGGGTACTTCTATCGGTATTTCTATCTCTATTTCTATCGGTATTTCTATTGTTCTATCTCTATCTCTATTTCTATTTCTATGTTAGCTATGTCTACTTCTATTTTTATTTTTAATTCTAACATTTCTATTTCTAATAGCATTTCTATTTCTAATAAAATCTAACATAAATAAAACCTATATAGCATTTCTATTTTTACCTCTATCGGTATTTCTATCTCTATTTCTATCTCTATTTCTATCGGTATTTCTATTTTTCTATCTCTATCTCTATTTCTATTTTATTTATGTCTACTTCTATTTTTATTTTTAATTCTAACATTTCTATTTGTAATAGCATTTCTATTTCTAATAAAATCTAACATAAATAAAATCTATATAGCATTTCTATTTTTACCTCTATCGGTATTTCTATCTCTATTTCTATCGGTATTTCTATTTTTCTATCTCTATCTCTATTTCTATTTCTATGTTAGCTATGTCTACTTCTATTTTTATTTTTAATTCTAACATTTCTATTTCTAATAGCATTTCTATTTCTAATAAAATCTAACATAAATAAAATCAAATAAACATCTAATAAAATCTAACATAAATAAAATCTAATAGCTATGTCTATCTATATAGCATTTCTATTTTTACCTCTATCTATAAAATCTAATAAAATCTAACATAAATAAAATCAAATAAACATCTAATAATTGCTCCCATAAAAAAATCACAAATCTCTCTACTTCTAGAGCAATAAATGAGCTAAATTACCAATGAAAGACAAAAGCACAAAATTCCTCACCTTTTAGTCCACTTAGATTGAAGTGGGGACATCAATTTGTGACAAAAAATGGTGATCAAAGAGGATGAACTCGAGTTGCATGAAGAACACTGAGAGTGGAGAGTGGGAGTGCCTGGCTCGGGGAGGAAGAAGGAGCTGCTTTATACAGGGAAGTCATTAGTCCCGGTTTGTAATACCAACCGGGACTAAAGGCTCACTCTTTAGTCCCGGTTGGTGTTACCATCCGGGACTAATGAGTCTGACAACGGTCGGATTCGACCCCAGAGTCATTAGTCCCGGTTCATATTACGAACCGGGACTATAGGTTTAAAACGAACCGGGACTAATGAGGTCTGCGGTCTGGCGGCCGAAAAAGCGGTGGGGCCCTGGGCATCAGTCCCGGTTCAGACAGCAACCGGGACTAATGCCCAGGAATATTAGGCCGGTTTTCTACTAGTGAGCGATCCTCCACCGCGGGGACGTGAACCTGGGTAATCCCTGTCTATCACCGTCCCGGGCACCAGATCGCCTATCCCCTCTTTCTATCGCCTTGAGGTACCCCTCATGGCATACGTGTCGTAAGAACCACGACAACAGGTGCGGTGGATGCCACCGGCGGTGAAGATCCGCACCGAGGCCTCCAGCGCCCCCAGCTTGAAGCGGAAGACGAGGTGGTCACCGACGCGGAGGCGATGGCCAAGGGCGAAGGCCCTCTAGCGGCCGGAGAGGACGGCATTGCCGCCCGCCCCAAGAAGGATGTCCACAGGCCATAGGAGATCTGGCCTGCTCTGCTCCCCCAGAGCAATCTCCCTGGCGGCCACGCCGGGGGCGTAAACCACCCTCCGGACTGCGTCGGGCAGCCGGAGGGAGCTGAAGCCCGGGCCGTCGACGACGACGAGGAGCTCCAGGAAGCGGGTCCCCAGGCCGATGAGGGGTCCCAGCATCGCCGCCGCCAAGGGGCGCGGGGTGGCGACCACTCCATTCGCCGGCGGGGCCGGAGGATCTGCAGCAGGGGGAGGGAGGCCCAGGGCGGCCTCCACCTCCCAAAGTACCCGGTCAATGCTCCCCAGAGCGCGGGGAGTGGGCACCGCTGCCAGCGGCGACGGCGAGTTCAGAGTGCCTCTAGGCGCAGGACCTCTAAGGGTTAGGGCGCCAGAGGCCCCCGAGGCGGCGTGGTTTGCCTCGTCTTGCTCGGCATGCCAATGCGGAGGGGGCCGCCGGCGCTGGGCAGCCACCGGGCCGGGATCTTCGCCTTGTTCCCACTGCCCGGGGGCGTTCGCGGCGCTTTGCCCCAGAGCTTGATCCAGCGGCGGCGGAGGAGTTGGAAGGATCCATGAGCTCGGGGGCATGGAGGAAGAAGTGGCACCGGAGGAAGGAGGTGAAGTGCCGGAGGTCTCAAGGAGACTCTATTTAAGGGGGACATCCAGCGTCAATGCGTCAAATCTCAGCGCGGGAATCGAAGCGTTGGCGCAGCGCTCCGCAGTGAAGCGACGCGTCATCATGATGGTTTGATGCCTCGGGGACTGTAGCATCGCCCGCCGTTTCGTCTCACCAGCTGCGGCCGTGCCACGTGTCCATAGCCTCTGCTTCTTCACATGGTCCTCTGACCGCGCAGTCGACGTGTGCCGTTGGAGGGCCCAGCAGCTTCTGGGGCCCCCGGCCCTTCGCTCCCTCAAGAGGGCGCGTTTGCGGGCCGGGCTCCCAGGGGCTACTATCGGTATTCTGGATACCAGGGTATCCCGGTCTACCTGCTCCTGGGCCCCGTCATTGGCCCATCTTCAGCCCAGGGGAGAGCCAACGACCCAAGCTACGGAGAAGACCCTCATGAGGAGAACGACGGTGAAAACTGCTAAGGACCAGAAGACCTCCTCACGAGCTCCCGCTGGTGAGGAGAGGGACCACATCCACGTCAGCTCAGCATGTTGGCGTGCAGAGCAAGAAGATGAAGGGCAGAAGACCGCGTACCGCCCACGCTACCCCCGATAGGGAGGAGACCAACTTTCACTGTGCCTGCCCAAAGCGGCACAGTGGTTGTTGGCCACCCCCCTAAAAATAGCGTGGACGGTGCAGGGCGCCAGAGGAAGACGTCAGCTTCCTCCACCCACTCCGGTGGACCGATGCCACTACTCTACGAATACTACGTCCACGGAAGATTGTAGTCTACAGCTGTCCTCCCTCCTTGGCCATTTGTGGCAACCCCTTCCCCAAGAAGATAAGCGGAAGGAGGACCTTGGAGCTATAAAAGGAGGGGAGGCCACCCCTTAGATCGGATCTTCGTCTTCTCCAAGCTGCTAGCTAGGCATGCAGGTTCTTCAACCTCTGGCCAGCTAAATCTTTGTAACCAAGACCTTGTACTCCTCGCGAGGTGTCACGTTATAATACAAGAAGGCAGGAAGTAGGGGTGTTACCTCACCACGAGGGCCCTGAACCTGGGTAAAGCTCGGCGTCTCTCTCTGCAGCGCATAGTGCATTCGACGACTCGAGGCTTCCATCCCCGTGCTTTGTTGCGATCCCAGATCTCACACGTTCAGCCCCCTGCGTTCGAATCTTTGGGTCCGTCGTGTGGTACCCCGTGTTCTTGCGACACGAAATCCATCGACACTTATTATGGTTAACAATAACCTTGTTCCCATTGGTTTTCTTGACATGGATGTTGAATGCAATGCTTCATGTCCTATTATTTTGGGAAGACTTTTTCTTCGAACTGTAGGTGCCATCCTTGATATCAGGGAAGGCACCATCAAATATCAATTTCCACTCAAGAAAGGTATGGAACACTTCCCTAGAAAGAGGAAGAAATTACTTTTTGACTCTATTCTTAGAGCAAATTATGAGCTTGATGCTTCATCGCTTGATATTACTTGATTTGCACCTTTCTGCGCCTAGCTCAAAGGCGTTAAAGAAAAACACTCTTGGGAGATAACCCATTGTTTTACTTTCAGTACTTTTTCTTTTATTTGAGTCTTCAAAGTTATTACTACTATAATAACCTCTCCTTATCATTTTTATTTTGATGTTGTGCCAAGAGAATCCTCTAATTTGAGTGAGGTAAGATTTGGGGAAGTTGCTATCCTGAAACAGATTTTGGTGCTGCACCGTAAAAATTTGTGAAAATTCTCAGACTATCTTTTTGACCTGCAATTTCTTGTGAATATGCCCCAGGTTATATACAAACTTTCATTAGTTTTACACTTTTTGATTTGAGCAACAGAAAACCCTCTAAAAAATCGACCTTCGTCAGCTGTTCTGTTTTGATAGATTTTTGCCACTATTTGTGTTTGCCTCTCGATCGCTTTCTTTTTGAGTTCTTTTGATCACAGAACTTTTGGGGAAGTTGCTACAGTAGAATATGCTTTATATGTGGTGGTTTTGATTTGAAAACTGAACCAAAAAGGGGTTGATGCAATGTTATGCTTACACTAATATTGCTAATAGATTTGTGTTTAGTTTTGTATGAAGGAAGTTTTCAAGTGTAGGAATTGGAGAATGATGAGATGAGTTAAAGAATAGACAAAAGCTCAAGCTTGGGGATGCCATGCACATCAAGAAATATCCAAGAGGTACAAGCGTCAAAGCTTGGGGATGCCCCCGAGGCACCCCTTCTTCATCGGCAAAAATCAGGTCACCTTTCAACACACTATATTTTTATTGCTTCATGCACTATGCATTTTTCTTGGTGCATCTTTACTTTAGTTTTCAGTTTTTTTAGTTTTGTTTGCTGCAATAAATGGTTGGACCCCAACAAATTTCTTTTGGAGAAGTTGCCTTGCTTTTCATTTGCCAAGAACACTCCATTTTTCACTCTTATCGTTCAATGAGTGTTCTCTTTCTCTGCTACAGCGGTTAGCTTTCGGTTTTTTTGCCTTGATTTGTGTTCAAATTTTCCTATATCTTTGCATCAAGGTTTATTTGGACCTCTGGTCCATATTGGTTTTCATCAAAAGAGTTGTTTCAAAAAGGTTCGAATGGTGTTGGAAAAGAGAAAAAGTTTCATGCAAAAAAGTGGTACAAAAGGAGCTTGTGTAGACTGCGGCTTAGGCTTTTGCATGTCGTGCTTGATATCATTTTGATAGTATGCTTAGTGATTTTTGCTGTAGCATGACTTGTCTCAAATGACTGAGATTGCTTAATGAGCCTTTGAAAAAATCATGCGTTGTTTTTATTATTTGGAAGCATTAATTTGGTTTTCTCCTTGATGCTTTATTTTGGTTGACTTGGCGCATGCTTACACATGTTTGACTCATACAAAGTCACCATAAGCCTCTATGATCATTTAGTTTTTGACTTTTGATGCCATCTTATGCTTCTCTTAATGTTGCTTTGTCGCTTTGCATGATTACGGCCGTTATTGCTCTCTTAGTTGGTCGCTCCCAGTCTTTTGCTAGCTCTCACTTTGTACTGAGTATGAGCTCTACTCGTGAAGGAAATATGCCCTAGAGGCAATAATAATATTGTTATTATCATATTTATTATTCATAATAATGTTTATATTTCATGCTATAATTGTATTAAGCAGAAATATTAATACTTGTATGGTTTATGAACAACACCGTGTTCCTAGTATGCCTCTACTAGACTAGCTCATTGATTAATGATGGGTAAGGTTTCCTAACTATAGACATGAGTTGTCGATTAATAATGAGGTCATGTCATTAGAAGAATGATGTGATGGACATGCCCAAATTAAGCACAACAATTAGATCATGTCAATGTGTTCACAATTGCGTAGCTTTTCTTATGTCAGTATCCTATTCCTTAGACCATGAGATAATGCCACTCCCTGGTACCAAAAGAGAGCTTTGAGGTAATCAAACGTCACACTATGAGAGGGTGATCATAAAGGTGTCTCTCAGGTAATCGGAAAGTACTTGTTGGGTTGCATGTATCGAGATTGGGATTTGTCCCTCCCATGGTGGAGAGATATACTCCGGGCCCACTCGGTAATCAATATCATACACCATTTGTAAACATGTGATTAATGAGTTTAATCACAGGGTGATATTGGATTGTGGAACGAGTAAAGAGTACTTGCTGTGAATGAGATTGAACTAGGTATGGTGATGCCGACGATCGAATCTCGGGCAAGTTAAATATTGTGAGACAAAGGAATTTGTATACGAGATTGATTGAATCCTGACATCGTGGTTCACCGATAATGATCTTCGTTGAATATGTGGGAGTCGATATGGATTTCCAGATCCCTCTATTGATTATTGATGTTGATCATGTCCGCACATTCTCGAACCCGTAGGGTCACACACTTAACGCTCATCGACGCTAGGGTAGTTTCAGGATTTATGGAAAGTGTTTCAGAGAGTTATAGAATTGTTCCGAGAAGATAATTAATGATTTATTAATTAATTGAATTAATAAATATTAGGGATTTCTATTTTTGTGCCCCTGGGTCGTTAGTTGTACTCAATTTTCCCCAGCCGCTTAACTTTTCCTCAGTTTTCCCCTCGCTCTAGTTTGAAACCCCTCGCAAACGCTCAGACGGGAGGGTTTCCGTTTAGTTGACCGTTCCAGGCTGACGTGTGGGGCCACGTCGTGTGGGGCCGTGTCGCGTGGGGCTGGTAGAACGGAACCGCGTGGGACAGGATGAGACCGCGTTTGGTTGTACATGAGAGCTCGGTTTTGTCTCTCTCGGCCCAAATTGGCATTTTCCAGAGCGCCTTTTTCCCCTCTCTCTCTGTAACAGTTCTCTCTCTTTTCATCAAATTAGTATCAAATCTAGAGAAGCTTCTATTTCTATCTTTCTTCAATGATTGTTGCCTTTTGGCCCTCGTTTTTTTCCCAATATGGTAACAAATCTAGTAGCAAATCTAGAAGCAAGTATAGGATAAATTCACAGCAGCATAATAAATCTAGAAAACTAAGTATAATACATAAACTGCATACAGCAGCCAAAAGCAGCCAATAACGATGTTAATGTTCACGACAAACTAAGCTAAAAATAATACAAGACGCAATGTATGCCCAACATGAAGATTAGGATACCCCAGGATGAATGAATCTGTTCTTCATTCATCATATATATCTTCGTCGCTCCCTATTCTGGTCTGAAAGAAATATTCATTGAACTCCTTCCATCTACAGTGTGCAGCCAATACATCCTCCAAACGGTATGGCCTTTGTTCATCTTTCAGACCGTACCTTCCTAATCTATCCACACATAGTGGCCACTCATCCCAGGCGTTCATATCATCAAAGTAGTCTCTGATATAACCCATATCCGCATAGTAGATGCAGCCAGGTCGAAGTGTCGGGTGCACTCTGGTGTCGACGGAGATAGACCGGACATGATGGACGAAGAAGGCATGACTGCCAATGTTATTGACGGCATGGAGAGAGCGGCTCTCAGTGTCCACATGGTACACCAATGTTTGACCTTCATCCAAACGACCGCCCAACAACACAAGCAGCAGATCACCATCCGACTCCACAAGGTAGAACTTGTCATTTCCAAGTTCTGGAAATGAAAAAAGTGTCTCCATGTTGACATTGCTCGCGCCCTGCTCCAACTGGACATTGTTGGTGCACACTAATGTTCCAAACTCCAAATTGTGGTAATGACAAGGTAGAGCTAGTGCATAGAATTCACCATTGAACGTGGTAATGCAACGCATAGAATGGTGCTCGATCGTAAATCTTCCTTCTCCCCAATCTTCATCTATACCCTTAGTTGGAGTGCTCTCATCGACCCAAGCAATTTCCGCCGGGTAATATGTGGAAATGAAGAGCATAGCCGGGGACTTCATTACAACGACTGACTGCACAATCATAGATGGCATCTGCGCCTCAAACGTAGCATTCAATGTCATTGTGAGTGGGTTCAGAAGCCGCATCTTGTGTGGCTGGTTCCTCTGGCCAAGCACGATGACGCCACGGTAAAAGCCGACGAAGTAGTATCTAAAAGGGAGTTGATGAAGATAATATTCAGCACTAAGATGTTTACGATTGAAAATAAAAATAGATTAAATCTATATATATGGAGGAATTTGAACCTTGCATGAACTTCCGTTAGATCGGTGGTGACGTAGCGGGATGTGCGAAGGTTGAGGAAGGAGAACTCAGCGGCACGTGGAAGGGCGTGTTCTACCATGATCCATTGGTGCAGGTGCACGTCGGGCTCAGGTAGATCTGAGCGCCAATTTGTACAAACTTGCCTCAAAGTAGCGTAGGTGTCCACGTACTCCTCGTTCGCTAGTAAGCAGGTGCCGATCTTGTGAAGTGGTCCATCAGCCCTGAGAGAGGCCCAGTTCACGGAGGCGCCGCGTCTGGATGCGCCACCCTCGGAGGCGATGGGCTCGGCGGCGACGGGCTTAGATGCGACAGGCTCGGCGGCGATGGGCTCAGATGCGGTGGGCTCAGAGGCGATGGGCTCGGGGGCGTAGGCCGCCGGCGCATTCTTCTTCTCCATCGCCGGCAGGGGAGCACGCTTAGAGCGGCAGGGGTTTTTTGGAGAAGGTGATGGGATGTGAGAGGCGTGGTTGCGTGTGTGTGCAGATGGAGAGAGAGAGGGGCTCTGTACTGGCAAAGTGACGGTTCATCTCAGTAGTTGACGTTTTGGTCTCAACACGCGCACCGCACGGCTAACCGCTGCTCAACGCGACACATGTCCATGGGATTGCACGTCAGCACCGTTACGTGTACTCAGTTCTACCCTCGAGTCTTACACTGGAAAAATATCTGTACTCAGTTTTCCCCTCGAGTACTAATACTGGCTAGTGCAATATACTAAGTTTTACCCTCAAGTGGTTGGTCAACAGAGAGTCAACAGATAGGATTAAGCTATCTAATTGAGTCATTTCATGCGCAAAAAAATTCAAAAAGATAAAATCATTGTGCCTCCTACTCATGTGTAAAATAAAATCATAACAATCATATATAAATCAAGTTTTCACACAAATGGCCACTTCTGAAATCACTAGTAGCTATGAAGGTTCATGGCTTTCCACTCAAACCCCTTCTCAAAACATCTATACCCAAAACATAGTTTGTCTGAATGAGGCCATAATTTTTACACTCATGTATATTTGAATTGCTAATACTTTGTGGTAGGCCAACCTGGGTTTTATTGTACAAAACATGTGTTTTTCTTTTTTTAAATCTCTTATTTGAATTCCTTAGCCTATTTACTATTTACTTGCCCTTGTATCCTTGATACTACTCAGTTTTACCCTCTCCCTTCTCACAGAAGCCCAAACTTGGCCTGATTGGTCGAGCTGTTATCACACGGATCGTGCTCACCTACCGTCGATCCTATGATCTAACGGGCAGGATCGTGCCACCATCTCTCTATCTATCGGTGGCAAACTACTACCCCTCTATGTATGCTAAATAACGAGTTGGCCACCGGATTCAACAAGTTTGGTAATCAAGAATTTCCACTTCTTGTAGGCATTACTTTTCATGGTAAAATGATAAACTATCACGAATTTACATTTAGGCATTACTTTTCATGGTAAAATAATAAACTATCACGAATTTCCTTTAGGCATTACTTTTCATGGTGAAATGATAAACTATCACAAATTTCCTTTAGGCATTACTTTTCACGGTAAAATAATAAACTATCACGAATTTCCATTTAGGCATTACTTTTCACGAATTTCCTTTAGGCATTACTTTTCACGGTGAAATGATAAACTATCACAAATTTCCTTTAGGCATTACTTTTCACGGTAAAATAATAAACTATCACGAATTTCCATTTCTTTTAGGCATTATTTTTTGTTGAGATATAAACACCCACAACGATCATCTCCTCCTTAATTTATTATGTAAACCCCACAACGCTCATCTCGCCCTTATAAACCCCCACAATGGCCATCCCTCATGTCAATAGGTTCTGCCTCTCTCTTCTTCGTTTCTGCCTCTCTCTTCTTCATTTACATACACTTGATCCATTGCCATGGCTTCCACGTCTCGGATGCCGATCGGAAGGGGAAGGGGAAGGGGGAGGGGAAGGGGAAGGGGCGGCCTAGGTGGTGGATCATCATCATTGCCACCACCACCGTCAACACTGCCATTGATCATAGAGGAGTTCTTAATCGTCATCTATGAAGACCCTTTGGCCAAGAAGGTACGTACACGTTCCCACATATATGATGCATGTGATTAATTATGTGCATGTTCTAAAAAGCCTTTAATTTCAAACGATCGGCGCTCGATCTCTTTGCAGGCACTCCCACAAAAGTTTGGGGACTATCTTGATGGCCAGGAGCCCGCAAAGGTGTATCTGCGAGCAGCTGGCTGCGGTCCTCGTCTCTGGACCGTGGAGGTCCTATTTGACGGACAAGGCCGGATGTACCTCGACAAGGGCTGGGAGAATTTCTCCATCGTGCACGGTGTGGATTTCGGCTACATCCTACACTTCAAATATGAAGGCAATGATGTGCTCACAGTGAAGGTGTTCGACGTAACATTGTGCAGGAAGTACTACTACACGGACGACGAAGATACTGACGATGAAAGCGACGACGACGTGAAGCCATGCATCCATCCCCTTTAGATAAGGGGATTATGAGCAAGAATATATATAGCTTCATATGCATCAATTTAGAGATCTAGCTATTTTCTATATATTATGCATGTAAAAATAATAGGGAATCACAATTTCCACCATGATTCGAGCACCACAGCCTCCAAACGATGCCGATGCTGATATCGGCATGGTCAGAACGGCTATGCATGCTCGCCACCACTGCTAGGTCACCGTCGGGATGCACCCTCAATCCCGTCCCCTCATTCGATCACTGACATACCAGAGATACCGCCGAGGCCAATGACAAACATACATGCTGATGCCAATGCCGAACATGCACACCGCTATGGGCATGGCCACGTCGCCCCGCTATGCTGGACGCCACAGACCACCGCAAGGTCTTTCCCTTTGCCACCACACTCCCCTAGCACCTATCTATATACGCCAGAAAGGAGAGACACTAGTTTTCTCTACATTGCTCGCGTTCGTGTCCGACACCGTCAGTCAAAGTGTTGAGCTCGTCGTCGATGTCCTTGACCATTTCTTCTCTTCTTTGCATGGTTAAACGCGTCTAGTTCATATCTATCTAATGCATCTGGTCTCGCCTCATGCAGTTCTTTGTGGATGTCGATCTCATCTCGGCTCCCCACAGGCCACCTCCTCTGTGCCATCGCTGTAGAGCTCCGTTTAAAAATCTAATCCTACCCGTGTATTGCACCTTGTATCAGCGTCAGGGCCCCACTTGTCATTCGATATACCGAAGCCCCACTCATCCACGTTTTGGTCAGGGATATGACGATGCTTACGGTCAAACAAAGATGGATGCTCTGACGTGTCTTTGTGTGCTCTACGTGGCCCCACTAGTCAGCAGTTAACGGTCAAAGGTGTTCAACCATCGGGCAACCGGCCGTTCCAGCACTGGTGATGGTTTTAGCCAAGGGCTTGGACAAAACTGAGGAAAAACTAAGGAGCTAGGGAAAACTGAGTACAACTAAGGACCCGAGGGCACGAAAATAGAAATCCCTAAATATTAATACATATATTTATTTATTTGAAATAAATAAGGACTAAAAAGTAGTCCGTGAGAAGTTTTGCTAATGGGCCTATTTAGTAGCTCCATCTAGAAAAATATCAAATAAAGAGGTTAAAAGAAAAAGGCAAAAGAGAAAAAAAGGAAAGAAGGCGGCTGCCCAGGAATTGTTCCTGGGCCGCGCTCGCTGGTTCCCGTCCGCGGGCTGTGCCAGGTCCCTGGGCCGGCCGGATGGTCCGGCTGAACTGGCCCTATGCGCACAGGCCGTCCTCGCGTCTCGATAGGCCACTGGGCCACTGGGCCGACCGGGCGGGGCCCAAGGAGGTTGGCCGCTGCCGCCAGGAGCGGATCGCCAGGCGCCATGCTCGCTAGCACCTCGATCGGCCTGGTCGATCGATCGGTGGCCAGCAAACGCGTGACACACACGTATCCGGAGACTGGGATTGATGGCTCGCTCTCCAAGGCATCGATCCGATCAATGCATCATGCCAGGTAAGTTTTAGAAACTTGCATCGTAAGTCATCTCTGATCGCCTATAAAAGCAGCAAGGAGGCCGGCGCATGAATGAGGTTTTTGACCTAATTTCTTAGCCACTGTAGCCTTTTGTCTGTAGCTCCTTTTGCTCTAGTTTGACTAGTTTCTTTAGCCTTTCTTCTTTCACCTTGCGCGCGTAGGAGAAGCCCTGCCCGCAGATACTCTCCACCATAAGCACCACGCCGTCATGCTGCTGATCCCATCTTCCACTCCACCATGCCTTGCTGGACCGAGGAGGAGGAGTCATCATTGCGTTGTACGTGTGCAATGCTCGGAGGCGCCGCCCGTTGTGGCACTTGGATCGGATCGGATCGCGAGGAGGAGACGTTAGTGCGACTATGCCGACCACATTCATCTGAACATTTCCGCTGTGCGATCTACAAGGGTATGTAGATCTAATCTTCCCGCTCATTGTTTTGCATCTCGTAGATCAGATCTTGGCTTGTTTTTGTTCGTCATCGTAGGAAATTTTTTGTTTTCTATGATGCGAAACCCATCAGTGGTATCAGAGTGAGATCTACGCGTAGATGTTTTACACGAGTAAAATGCAACAATGTTGTTGCGGGTGTTGATGTTTTCTGTTGCAAACCTCTATATTGTGTATTTCTTATGGAGCGACATAGTGAGATCGAAGCGGTCCAGGCTAACTTTATGCGACCTCGTCCGCGAGACCGGCTCCGCACTTGACGTGTGGCTTTTCCACACATGCGGCTGGTGGATGCCAGTTTCTCTCACTATAGTAGTCATGGGATTTACAACGAATGTTAGCAACCATAATATCAACGTTGTGACTTTGCGTAGGTAAGAACCATTCTTATGCGTAGCTCCCATAAGCCACGTAAAACATGCAATCAACAAATTAGAGGCGTCTAACTTGTTTTTGCAGGAAGTCTTTGTGATATGGTATTGCCACAAGATGTGATGTGTATGATATATGTGATGTATGCGATGATCACGTTTTTGTAATGTTTCACGAATTGCATGTCGATGAGTTCACAACCGACAGGAGCCATATGGTTGTCTATAATTTTGTATGACCTGCGTGTCAACTTCTTACACGCCATGTAAAAGCTTTACTTTATCGCTAAGTAGTTAGCAATAGTCATAGTTGCTATTTGTGGTGGAGGTAATCATGGTGGAGTGATGGAGATCATGCCGGCGCGCACGAGATGGAGATCAATGCGCGAAGATTGATCTATACCATGTCACATATTGTATATGCATGTGATATTTATCCTTTATGCATCTTATTTTGCTTTGATCGTGACGGTAGCCTTATAAGATGATCCCTCACACTTAATTTTAAGATAAAATGTGTTCTCCCCTCGTATGTGCCTGATACGTCTCAAACGTATCTATAATTTTTGATGCTCCATGCTTGTTTTTATACCATTTGCCTACTATTTCGTTACACTTCGTGGCACTTTTATGCATTTTCTGGAACTAACCTATTAACAAGTTGCCACAGTGCCAGTTCCCTGTTTTCTGCTGTTTTTATGTTTCAGAAGTGATACACAGGAAATATTCTCGGAATTGGACGAAACAAGTTCCTGAAGTCTTATTTTGACCGGAAGCTTCCAGAGATCTGAAGGAGAGAAGGAAAGGGGCCACCAGGGGCCCACACATAGGGGTGGCGCGGCCAGCCCCTGGCCCACACCACCATGGTGTGAGGCTGCCTGGTCCCTCCTTTGACATCGCCCCTTCACCTATAAAGACCCCTCGATGGAAAAAACCTAAGTACCTGATCAATTTTCCAGAACACATCGCGATCCGCCGCTGCCGTCGACCCAAAGATCAGGAGGGTCCAGAAGCTCTTCCCGGCACCCTGCCGGAGAGGGGAATCACCACCAGAGGTCTTCTTCATCGCCATGCTTGCCTCCAGAGCGATGAGTGAGTAGTCTACCTTGGACTATGGGTCCCTAGCAGTTGCTAGATGGTTGTCTTCTCCACCATGTGCTTCATGTTGAGATCTCATGAGCTGCCCTACATGATTGAGATCACCGTTATGTAATTCTATATGTTTGGTTTGTTGGGATCCGATGAATATTGGTGTTTATGATTGAGTTGCTGTACTGAATATTATCTTTTGTTATCTCTATGTTGTTTATGATCTTGCATGCTCTCCGTTGTTAGTAGCTATCTTGGCCGAGTAGTTGCTAGTGACTCCAAGAGGGGGTATTTATGCTCGATAGTGGGTTCATGCCTCTATTTAACCTGGGGGAGTGATAAAAATCTCTAAGGTTGTAGATGTGTTGTTGCTACTAGGGAGAAAACAACATTCATATGCTCAAGGGCATATGCTTTGTTTACATTACACACTTTCCTTAATGCAATTATCTGTTGTTCGCAACTTAATACTCATGGGGTGTTCGGACGATATCCCCGTGAGTAGATTATTAGTCATAGATGCAGTTGGATAGCGGTCTATGTATTTTGTTGTAATGCCCAGAGTAAATCTCATAGTGATCTTCTTGACATATCACGTTTATCTTTATTCTATCAATTGCCCAACTGTAATTTGTTTACCCAGCATGTGTTATTTATCTTATGGAGAGACACCACTAGTGAACTGTGGACCTCGGTCCTATTTCCATCATATTGCTATCACCTGTTTACTTTACTCGCACTATTTACTTTACTCGCATACTTTACTGTTTTCCACTCGATACACTCATAACCTTTGTTTCAAGCAAACCGGTGAGATTGACAACCTCATCGTAAGTTGGGGACAAAGTATTTGTTTGTGTGTGTGCAGGTTCCGCGTTGCAGCTAGCAAGCAAAGCTTGGATGAGGCGCCATATATAAATTGTCCGAAGCTATCACAATCTAGCAAGCATCACCTTCAGTTGTTTGTCTCTCCTCTCCAAGAACAATAAACCTTGGTTTCTAAACTGTGGAAAAACTAGCTGCTATACTCATCACACCTTCCTCTTGGGGTTCCCAACGGGCCGGTCATTCACCACGCATCAAGCTAATTTTCTGGCGCCGTTGCCGGGGACTTGAAGAAGAAGAAGCTCCTACATCAACTACATTCTCCCACGTCAACTACGCGCCAGCAGCTAATTTTCTGGCGCCGTCGCCGGGGAGGAAGTAGAAGACTTCTGCGAGGGGAGTTTTCACACGCACATCCTTTACTTTGTTATTGTTTTCCTTTACTTTATTTATTTTACCTGCATCATTTTATATCAAAAACCCAAAAAAAAATAGAATCCTTGGTAGTTGTTTTTACTTATTTACTTTCGTTTTGCTAAAATGGCCAATCCTGAAAACACCAAGTTGTGTGACTTTACTAGCACGGACAATAGTGATTTTATCTGCACTCCTATTGCACCACCTGCTCCTGCTGCAAACTTTTATGAGATTAAGCCTGCTTTGTTGAACCTTGTTATGAAAGAGCAATTCTCTGGTGCTAGTACTGAAGATGCTGCAGCTCATCTCAACAATTTTGTTGAGCTATGTGAGATGCAGAAATATAAGGATGTAGAAAGTGATATTATTAAGCTCAAGTTGTTTCCTTTTTCTTTGAGAGGAAAAGCTAAAGATTGGTTGCTGTCTTTGACTAAGAATAGTATTGATTCATGGGCTAAGTGTAAGGATGCTTTTATTGGTAGATACTATCCTCCTGCTAAGATTATATCTCCGCGTAGCAATATTATGAAGTTTGCTCAGTTTGATAATGAACATGTTGCTCAGGCTTGGGAAAGAATGAAATCTATGATAAAGAATTGCCCCACTCATAGACTGACTACTTGGATGATTGTCCAAACTTTTTATACAGGACTGAATTTTTCTTCAAGGAACCTACTTGATTCAGCTGTTGGAGGCACTTTTATGTCCCTTACCTTGGGCGCTGCAACAAAGCTACTCGACAACATGATGGTAAATTATTCCGAATGGCACACCGAGAGAGCTCCACAAGGTAAGAAGGTAAATTCTGTTGAGGAAACCTCTTACTTGAATGATAAGATTGATACCATTATTGCTATGCTTGCTAATGATAGGACTCATGTTGATCCTAATAATGTTCCTTTAGCCTCTTTGGTTGCTCAAGAAGAGCATGTTGATGTGAATTTCATTAGAAACAATAATTTTAACAACAATGCTTATAGGAACAATTTTGCTAGTAACAATTATAGGCCGTATCCTTCTACCAATGGTAATGGTTATGGTAATTCTTATGGTAATTCCTACAACAACACTAGGGCCGCGCCCTCCGAGCTTGAGGTAATGCTCAAGGACTTCATCGGTAAGCAAACTGCTTTTAATAAGTCTGTTGAGGAAAAGTTAGGCAAAATTGATATTCTTGCTTCTAAAGTTGATAGCCTTGCTCATGATGTTGAACTTCTGAAATTAAAAGTGTTTCCTAATGATGTGAAAGAGAACAATGTTTTTGCTACCGCTAATGCTATTCAAGTTGGAATTGATGAAAATATTAGATTGTTAGCAGAATTGCATGCCAGGTGGGAAAGAGAAGATGGGATGGCTAGAGAGATGAAGGTATGTACCATTACTACCTCTAATGATGTTTCTCCTAATGCTAGCAATCCTCTTACTTTGATCGGTGTAGAGAAAACTCCCACTCCTTGTGTTAAAAAGCCTAAAACTGCTAAAACTTTTTTCTCAAAAGAGTGCTGAAATTTTTTGGAGTGTAGGAGATGATAGCTCTACTTCTTTTAATGATTTTACTGTTGATGGCTGCAATATATCTGAAGTTATTTTGTTCTTGCAAAAGCTTGCTTTGACTCCCAATGCTAGTTCTTTAAATATTGTTTTTACTAAGCATATTACCAATGCTCTCATGAAAATTAGGGATGAAAAGTTGAAGCAAAAAGCTTCTATTCCTAAGAAGTTAGAAGATGGCTGGGAACCCATCATTTATATGAATGTTAATGGTTTTGATTGCCATGCTTTATGTGATCTAGGTGCTAGTATTTCTATCATGCCTAGAAAAATTTATGATATGCTTGATTTACCACCGCTTGAAAAATGTTATTTTGATGTTCCTATTGCTGATGTTGCTAAGAAGAAACCCTTGGGAAGGATTAATGATGTTCTTATTGTGGTTAACAATAACCTTGTTCCTGTTGATTTTCTTGTTATGGACGTTGAATGTCATGCTTCATGTCCTATTATTTTGGGAAGACCCTTTCTTCGAACTGTAGGTGTCATCATTGATATGAGGGAAGGCACTATCAAATATCAATTCCCACTAAAGAAAGGTATGGAACACTTCCCTAGGAAAAAAAGAAATTAATTTTTGACTCTATTCTTAGAGCAAATTATGAGCTTGATGCTTCATCACTTGATGCTACTTGATTCGCAATTTTCTGCGCCTAGCTCAAAGGCGTTAAAGAAAAGCACTCTTGTGAGATAACCCAATATTTTCTTTTCAGTACTTTTTCTTTTATTTGAGTCTTGGAAGTCATTACTACTGTAATGACCGCTCCTTATCCTTTTTATTTCGTTTTTGTGCCAAGAGAAGCCTCTAATTTGAGCGAGGTAAAGATTTGGGGATGTTGTTGTCCTAAAACTGTTTTCTGTGCTTCACCGTAAAAATTTGTATAAATTATCTGTATACCTTTCGGACCTGCGATTTCTTGTGCATATGCCCCAGGTTATATCCAAACTTTTGTTAGTTTAAGACTTTTTGATTTGAGCAACAGAAAACCCCTCAAAAATTCGGCCTTTGTCAGCTGTTCAGTTTTGACAGATTTCTGCCAATATTTGTTTTTGCCACTTTATCGCTTTCTTTGCGAGTTCTTTTGATCATAGAACTCTTGTGGAAGTTGCTACAGTAGTATATACTTTATATGTGGTAGTTTTGGGTTGAAACCTGAAGCAAAAAGAGGTTGATTATATGTTATGCCTACACTAATGTTGCTAATAGATTTGTGTTTAGTTTTGTATGAAGGAAGTTTTCAAGTGTAGGGATTGGAGAATGATGAGATGAGTTGAAGAATGGACAAAAGCTCAAGCTTGGGGATGCCCATGCATCACCCCAAGAAATATCCAAGAAGTACAAGCGTCAAATCTTGGGGATGCCCCCGAGGCACCCCTTCTTCATCGGCAAAAATCAGGTCACCTTTCAAGACACTATATTTTTATTGCTTCATGCACTATGTGTTTTTCTTGGAGCGTCAGTTGTTTTAGTTTTCTTAGTTTGTTAGTTTGTTTTGTTTGCTGCAATAAATGGTTGGACCCCAACAAATTTCCTTTGGAGGAGATGTACTCGTTTTCATTTGCAAAGAACACTCCGTTTTCACTCTTATCGTTCATCGAGTGTTCTTCTTTTTCTGCTACTGCTTTTGGTTTTTGTTTTCGCCTTGATTTGCTTTCAGACCTTGTCATATCCTTTCATCAAGGTGTATTTTTTCCTCTGATCTTTATTGGTTTTCATCAAAAGAGGTGTCTTTAAAAATTTCAAATGGTGTTGGAAAAGAGAAAAAGCTTTGTACAAAATAGTGGTACAAGAAGGAGCTTGTGTAGACTGCGGCTTAGGCTTTTTCATGTCATGCTTGATGTCTTTTTGATAGTATGCTTAATGGTTTTGCTGTAGCATGACTTGTCTCAAACGACTGAGATTGCTTAATGAGCCTTTGAAAAAATCATGTGTTGTTTTAATTGTATGGAAGCATTATTTTGGTTTTCTCCTTTATGCTTTATTTGGGCTGACTTGGCGCATGCTCACACATGTTAGACTCTTACAAAGTCGCCAATAGCCTTCGTGATCATTTAGTTTTTGACTTTTGATGCCATCTTATGCTTCTTTTAATGTCGCTTTGTCGCTTTGCATGATTATGGCCATTATTGCTCTCTTAGTTGGTCGCTCCCAGTCTTTTGCTAGCCCTCGCCTTGTAATGAGTATGAGCTCTACTCGTGCATCCAACTCCTAAAAGCCAAAGTCTTCCAAAGTGTCCACCATACATACCTACTAGCAATTTGTTATTCCAAGTAAATTTGACTTTCTTTTATTTTCTCTTCAAATTAAACTCTTACCAGTGTTATGAGAAATTCGGTCAGTAAAGCTCTCACGAACCGGAAGGCACACTTTACTTTTTCCTGTTCTTAAAAATTTGACATTGTGGTCTCTTATGTTGAGTTGTTATGCTTGCAAGTTGTAAGTTGGATTCTAGCCCAGCCATGCAGTCATGGGCAAGCTTTCAACATTGCACTTCTTATTTGAGTTGATATCGTGATCTTTTGTTTATGGATGCCCGTGGTGTGAAATAAATTGGGAATCTTGTGGGGATCATGGAGTTTTTATATGTGTTAGGGAAACGTCGGGCCGCCAATCTAAGCCATGCATAATTCATGGTAGAAATTTGCAGTATACCCATGGTGAACATTCGATGATGCATCTCACAATAAAAAGTTAAACAAATGGCAAATAAAAGAGATGTCTAGGTGTTCATTGTCTGCTTGTCCTGTCATTTTGGTGTGGGCTTGTTCCATGTCATCGGGCACGGAGGTACCCCATTGGCGGTTCTCAATGATATGCATATATTTACAATGACAAGAGCCTTGCTTGGGACTCTAAGTAAAGTAGCATGAGGTTTGGGTACTCATATTCACGGGACACGAGGTTTTCAACTTAAGATTTGTCAAGCATATGCATCATAATTGTTCTCGCATTAACTTTAACCATTCAAGATGCTTATGATGGGGGCAATGAGAGCTCAAAGCCGGTAAGTACCATAATTTTTGAAGGTTATAAAACTTGCAATCACTGCTTCCCTCTGCGAAGGGCCTTTCTTCTACTTTTATGTTGAGTCACCACCTTCTATCTTTATGCACCATTAAGAGAGCATAGTGGTCATTCTTAGTATAATGTGCATTGTCCCAAAGTTTTCATTGATTGATTCATGATTGGTTTCACTTGTTCTTAAATTATTTGTATCTAGTCGCCCTCTTAAACTTGAAGGTGTCCTATGCATTTATGTTTTGCTCTCTTTGAAGGACAAGCTGAAAACCATTTGTATGTTTTTCCTTATGATTTGAACACACGTTTGACTTTCATTGTTTCATTTTCATGATCTTTTGTTTGTGTTCATTTGCATGTTTACAACATGGTTGCTAAGTTCTTATTGTCATGATTGTATCTTCATGCCCATGTTTTAAGTTCTTATGATCTCAGCTCACAAATGCTTACATATGTGATCAAGATGGTGTAGGTGCATGTCACCTCAAAAATTATTCTTTTGTTATCACTTACCTACTCGAGGACGAGCAGGAGTTAAGCTTGGGGATGCTTGATACGTCTCAAACGTATCTATAATTTTTGATGCTCCATGCTTGTTTTTACACTATTTGCCTATTGTTTTGTTACACTTCGTGGCACTTTTATGCATTTTCCGGAACTAACCTATTAACAAGTTGCCACAGTGCCAGTTCCCTGTTTTCTGCTATTTTTGTGTATCAGAAGTGATACACAGGAAATATTCTCGGAGTTGGACGAAACAAGTTCCTAAAGTCTTATTTTACCCGGAAGCTTCCAGAGATCCGAAGGAGAGAAGGAGAGGGGCCACCAGGGGCCCACACACAGGGGTGGCGCGGCCAGCCCCTGGCCCACGCCACCATGGTGTGAGGCCGCCTGGTCCCTCCTCTGACATCGCCCCTTCGCCTATAAAGACCCCCCGACGGAAAAAACCTAAGTACCCGATCAATTTTCTAGAACACATCGCGACCCACCGCCGCCGTCGACCCAAAGATCGGGAGGGTCTAGAAGCTCTTCCCGGCACCCTGTCGGAGAGGGGAATCGCCATCGGAGGTCTTCTTCATCGCCATGCTTGCCTCCGAAGCGATGAGTGAGTAGTCTACCTTGGACTATGGGTCCATAGCAGTAGCTAGATGGTTGTCTTCTCCACCATGTGCTTCATGTTTAGATCTCATGAGCTGCCCTACATGATTGAGATCACCATTATGTAATTCTACATGTTTGGTTTGTTGGGATCCGATGAATATTGGTGTTTATGATTGAGTTGATGTACTGAATATTATCTTTTGTTATCTCTATGTTGTTTATGATCTTGCATGCTCTCCGTTGTTAGTAGCTATCTTGGCCGAGTAGTTGCTAGTGACTCCAAGAGGGGGTATTTATGCTTGATAGTGGGTTCATGCCTCTATTTAACCTGGGGGAGTGACAGAAACCTCTAAGGTTGTAGATGTGTTGTTGCTACTAGGGAGAAAACAACATTCATATGCTCAAGGGCATATGCTTTGTTTACATTACACACTTTGCTTAATGCAGTTATCTGTTGTTCGCAACTTAATACTCATGGGGTGTTCAGACGATATCCCCATGAGTGGATTATTAGTCATAGATGCAGTTGGATGGCAGTCTATGTATTTTGTTGTAATGCCCAGAGTAAATCTCATAGTGATCTTCTTGACATATCACGTTTATCTTTATTCTATCAATTGCCCAACTGTAATTTATTTACCCAGCATGTGTTATTTATCTTATGGAGAGACACCACTAGTGAACTATGGACCCCGGTCCTATTTCCATCATATTGCTATCACCTGTTTACTTTACTCGCACTGTTTACTTTACTCACATACTTTACTGTTTTCCACTCGATACACTCATAACCTTTGTTTCAAGCAAACCGGTGAGATTGACAACCTCATCGTAAGTTGGGGACAAAGTATTTGTTTGTGTGTGTGCAGGTTTGGCGTTGCAGCTAGCAAGCAAAGCTTGGACGAGGCGCCATATATAAATTGTCCAAAGCTGTCGCAATCTAGCAAGCGTCACCTTCAGTCGTTTGTCTCTCCTCTCCAAGAACGATAAACCTTGGTTTCTAAACTGAGGGAAAACTAGCTACTATACTCATCACACCTTCCTCTTGGGGTTCCCAACGGGCTGGTCATTCACCACGCATCAAGCTAATTTTCTGGCGCCGTTGCCGGGGACTTGAAGAAGAAGAACCTCCTACATCAATTACATTCTCCCACGTCAACTACGAGCTAGCAGTGCCGTTGCAAAAGATTGTCATTTTGAAGCATCACGTGATGATCGGGTGCTATAAACTCTACGTTCACATACAATGGGTGCAAGATAGTTTTGCATATGCCAAAATACTTGGGTTAAACTTGATGAGCCTAGCATGTACAGACATGGCCTCGGAACACATGGACCAAAAGGTCAAGCATGAGTCATATAGATGATATGATCAACATGTTGATGTTCACCATTAAAGCTACATCATCTCACGTGATGATCGGTCTGGGTGTAGTGAATTTGGATCATGCTTTACTAAACACTTCGATGGATGTTGAATTTAGTGGTAGTTCATTAGTAATTCGATTAACTTGAAGTAATTATCATGAACTAAATCTTAGTGTATTTGTATAAGTCATTATAGTCTTTGGCAACCGTTTTCCACTGACACTTAGTTTTAATTGAGTTAAAAGAACTATAAAATTCAGGATAATCACTTTTTGGACTAGTGCCATTTAGTTAAACTGTCAAGACTAAAGATTAAGTCCTACTGTAAACATTAGCAAACCTTGCTTGCTCCATACGATTTAATAAGTTGTATTAATCAAAGAGCAACGATTCAATTTTAGTATCTAAAGATTATACATCTGCCTTCATGAGAATTGATCTTCAAAATTGTTTGAGAATTAAAGTGATCTTGGAGCTAAAAGAATTGTTTCAGAAACAAACAAGACATAAAAGATATTTGATATCTAAAACTTTGATTGTTTGCAAAATAATGAAGTATAATTTAGTAAAAGAACATATGCTCATATTGTATGAATATATGCGAAGATTGAAGATGCTCGGCGTCCCGATCACCAAAAGTTTGGGAACTAATATTATACTTGCTTTTATCCTTATGAGCTATAGTAGTTTCATAATGAAAGTTGTCATGATAGGATGGATGAAAAGGTATTGGCTAAATTGTTTTGCTATGCCAAAAGAATGCTAAATAATGGAATCTAGAAGAATGCCAGTTATATGATGATGGTGATCCACCTCAATGTGCAAAATCCAAGGCTGTTAGTATTTGACTATCATCCTTTGGACTATGTGTCAAATGATTGACACCACTAATGATGTTGATAGATTCTTCTAAAAGGAGTGGGAATGCTAAATAGGATCTGCAGAATATTTAGTAGCAAAGGAAAAGACTGGAAATGTCCAGCTCGGGTATATATATGATATACATGTTATAGATGTATTCTTTGCTCGTTAACAATGTAATTTTTGGGTATTGGATACTGTATTGTTGGTATGAAATGTCATGCAAAGCAACACAATACAAGAACTACAATGGCAAATAACTAGCAAAAGAATGTGGTGACAATGCGCATCAAGAAACAAATAAATTTGTTATTGTGTTTTTTGTTAGCATCAAACCTAGCCTTCAAGATTTATTATGAACTAAATAATTGTTATTTTGTTCTGGTATTATGAGAACAATTGTTGTTCATGTTATTACCGTCTTCCATAATCGATGGCTAGATTATTATAAATCTTTTTGGTAAAATAGACATTTATAACACTGATGCTAAAGGTCGCAAGACAAAACAAATTTCACTTATATGACACTGCCGTTTAAGTCATATTGGAAACAAAATATGAAAGAAATTTCATATTGATGGATTTTTGAGTCATTTGATTTTGAATTGATTGACACTTGTGAGACTCCTCTTAAAGATGATTAAACTTTGTTCATGGGCCATGGACAGAACAAGCGACTAACTAAATGGAGATCGTACATGTTGATGTATGTAGTCCATTGTGTGAAGTCGATTGCGGTGTATTTTCTATTTCGTCAATGACTCGAATAGATGTATGGTATATCTACTTGATGAGATAGAAATATGAAATGATTGAAATTGTTCAATTGATGATGTGAAAATTGTTGTAACAAGAATATTCAAGTTTTTATGATTGGATCATAAAGGAGAATATTTGAGTTACAAGTTTAGCAAACATCTAAGAGTTAAGTGAATCGTTTCACAAACTTGCATCTCGTGAAACGCCACAGGAGTATGGAGTTTTTGATGGATGTAATCAAACCTTGTTTGACATGGTTAGATCAATGATGAAATAAAACTACCAATATAATTTATGGATTATGCTTTAGAGACTATCGCTTTTCACTGAGTAGAGTGCCATCATAATCCGTTGAAATGACACCATACGAGTTATAGTTGTCTTTTCTTAAATTTTGGTATGCAAGGCATATGTAAAATATTTACAACCAAAATCGGATTAGTAAGTCTTTGTAGGTTATCCCAAAGAATGTCGATGGGTATTCCTACTACTATGAACCCGAACACATAGTGATTGTCGCTAAAAGGAAGTGAATTTCTTATGAAGGAGTTTTCTCGCGAAAGGTTTAAGTGGGAGGAAAATAGAACTTGATGAGGTTATTGAACCTGAGCAAGATGATCTGAGTAGCGCAGCACCGGAAAATGTTCTAGAAACGGTAATTGCATTCATGGCTCACGCGTCTATAATGTGTTGTAGTCATGGCATCGTAGTTCTTATTTAACCAAGTTGGTCGTAATCAAATAGCAAGATTTGAGGATGAGATATTATTGGATAATAGTAACCGACAATATACAAAGAAGTGGTGATGGGCCCTAACTTCGTCATATGGATTATTATAGAAACAATTACATATTGAGATATGATAGTTGAATAAATGAAACAATGTTCCTCTACCGGAATGCACACCAAGGATGTGTACCAGACACGACCCAATGAGTTTTGTTGATTCAAAGGTTGCTAGATGTGTATGCAAACTTCAATGGTAGAAGTAAGCATAGCGAAGTTGGAATCTTCAATGATGAAAATGTTCAAGGGTTTTAATTTCATCAAGATATTTAGAGATGCTTGTATTACAAGAAAGTAAGTGGGAGCTGAGACATATTTCTAATGCTTTATGTCGACGACATATCGGTCATTGGAAATTATGTGTTTTTCTTGATATTTTTAAGATTTCATTAAAATTAGATTTTTGATGAAAGACTTATGCAAAACTAGAATATTGAGCATCAATGTCTATACAGATAGATTGAGGCGCCAATATAATTTTGTCAGAGTACATAGATGAAATATTGAATTTGTTCAATATAGAAATAATAAGAACGGTTCTTGTTGCATGGAAGAGGTTGGAGCAAGAATCAATTGTATTGACACTTGATGAGTGAAACCAGAAGAATGATTTTATTAGTCTTGTATTCCATGATATGTATATCCAGATATGTCCGATGCTCTAAAGGTTATAAGCATTCATATGATGATTGTTGGCCAATAGTAAGAATATTCTTATGTACTTTCGAAGAAGTAAGAATATGTTCTATATACAAAAGTGACACATGATTCATTGCAATGTGTTACATTGACTTTGTCACATATACAGTTAAATTTTAATCTCAATTTTAGACTATTTGTTTTGAGTTATAAGGTGGCACAATAAAATGGAAGAAATTTCCATGATAACATGGATGAGTTTCAAAGTTAGAGATTGTAACGGATACTAGAATGAGGGCAAAGTATATAATCGCTCTTGAAGCGGCATGAGAACTAGGTGTAGTTCTAAGTGTGCTAGTACTATGTAATTTTATTGTACGACAATAGTGACAACATAGTTTCGGCAAAGAAATAAAGGTCTCACAAGAAGACCAAGTTTAAATGATGCCATATCATGTCAAGATGAGTAATGCGTGATGACGCAAAAGATATGCAAATACAAACGGACCTGAAAGTGTTAGACCCGTTGATAAGGTTTACCACGTGCAACGCGTATAAAGAACACCGGAATGCCGTAGGTGTTAAAGGCACAAGTATTGACTAGATTATTGACTCTAGTGCAAGTGGGAGACTGAAGGAAATATGTCCTAGAGGAAATAATAATATTGTTATTATCATATTTCTTGTTCATGATAATGTTTATATTCCATGCTAGAATTGTATTAAGCGAAAACATTAATACTTATGTGGTTTATGAACAACACCATGTCCCTAGTATGCCTCTACTAGACTAGCTCATTGATTAATGATGGTTAAGTTTTCCTAACCATAGACATGAGTTGTCGATTAATAATGAGGTCATGTCATTAGGAGAATGATGTGATGGACAGACCCAAATTAAGCACAACAATTAGATCATGTCAATGTGTTCACAATTGCGTAGCTTTTCTTATGTCAGTATCCTATTCCTTAGACAGTGAGATAATGCCACTCCCTGGTACCGGAAGAGAGCTTTGAGGTCATCAAACGTCACACTATGAGAGGGTGATCATAAAGGTGTCTCTCAGGTAATCGAAAAGTACTTGTTGGGTTGCATTTATCGAGATTGGGATTTGTCCCTCCCGTGGTGGAGAGATATACTCTGGGCCCACTTGGTAATCAATATCATACACTGTTTGCAAACACGTGATTAATGAGTTTAATCATAGGGTGATATTGGATTACAGAATGAGTAAAGAGTACTTGCTGTGAATGAGATTGAACTAGTTATGGTGATGCCGACGATCGAATCTCGGGCAAGTAAAATATCATGAGACAAAGGAATTTGTATACGGGATTGATTGAATCCTGACATTGTGGTTCACCGATAATGATCTTCGTTGAATATGTGGGAGTCGATATGGATTTCCAGATCCCTCTATTGATTATTGATGTTGATCATGTCCGCACATTCTCGAACCCGTAGGGTCACACACTTAACGCTCATCGACGCTAGGGTAGTTTCAGGATTTATGGAAAGTGTTTCAGAGAGTTACGAAATTGTTCCGGGAAGATAATTTATGATTTATTAATTAACTGAATTAATAAATATTAATACATATATTTATTTATTTGAAATAAATAAGGACTAAAAAGTAGTCCGTGAGAAGTTTTGCTAATGGGCCTATTTAGTAGCTCCATCTAGACAAACTATCAAATAAAGAGGTTAAAAGAAAAAGGCAAAAGAGAAAAAAAAGGAAAGGAGGCGGCCGCCCAGGAATTGTTCCTGGGCCGCGCTCGCTGGTTCCCGTCCGCGGGCCATGCCAGGTCCCTGGGCCGGCCGGATGGTTTGGCTGAGCTGGCCCTATGCGCACAGGCCGTCCTTCGATAGGTGTAGAGAAAACTCCCACTACTTGTGCTAAAAAGCCCAAAACTGCTAAAAAAACTCTCAAAAGAGTGCTGGAATTTTTCGGAGTGTGGGAGATGATAGCTCTATTTCTTTTAATGATTTTGATGTTGATGGCTGCAATATATCTGAAGTTATTTTGTTCTTGCAAAAGCTTTCTTTGAGTCCCAATGCAAGTTCTATAAATGTTGCTTTTACTAACCATATTACCAATGCTCTCATAAAAATTAGGGATAAAAAGTTGAAGCAAAAAGCTTGTATTCCCAAGAAATTAGAAGATGGTTGGAAACCCATCATTGATATGCATGTTAATGGTTTTGATTGCTATGCTTTATGTGATCTAGGTGCTAGTCTATATCTATACCCCTAATATATATATATATATATATATAAATAATAATAAAGGACGTAAGGTTTCCGTCGTCAACCACTTTTTTAGACCGTTTTGCCCTTTCACCAAATCACATATTACCTAGATACCACCGGTAAGTAAAAAAACGCTTCGAAAGATTTTTGGAGTCGAGCCCTTCGTGTTCACCAGTGGCTCCGTACCATATGTCGACATAGACTACAAGCCACGAGCAGTTGAATCAGGGCATCCGACTCTGCTCCAAGCCAAAAAAGTTTGGCTTGAACCCGATCGAGCTTGTTCTAATAAATATGACCATCCTAAGCAGCCGCTTTGAACCAGACCCGTTCATGTAGATCGCTTCGCCCTGTCCCCGCCCCACACGCGCGACAGATCGTACAGCCGGCCGGCGGCTCGTCATGGCCAGCAACGAGTGCTACAGGGCGGGATTGGTACAGCTGGTTGCAACGGCGGAGCCAGGAAATCTTGACAGGGGGCCGGACACTGAGGAAAACTGTAATATGGAAAAGCAGGTACAAAATAATTGCTATAGCAAAATATGCACTATTATATCAGATCAATTTTTGATAACAAATTTAGACATCTAAAATAGGGCTGGCATGAAAGCAAAATGTACAAAAGTATGACGGCAGAGTAACAATATTCAGTCGAGTGGCACCCGGTGGTTCTCCGTGTTGAACTCATCAATAATTTCATCTGTCGAGAAGCCCACTGCAATCTCTTTCTCAATGTATATCAATAATAAGATTAAACATGAAGTTGAGCAGATGCAGGTTGGTGAGCTGCGCCAGCTCTTGTGGGATCGTGCCCGTGAGCACATTGTCACTTGTCAGACAAGTCGAGCATGACGATAAATGATAGGCTGCTGAGTTCCTTGGGTATCTTGCCGGCGATGTTGCTCTTGCAAAGGAAGACGGTGTTGTGCTCTAGCCATGTCAAGGTACTGGAGGTTATTGAGCTTGCCAATTGCTGCAGGGATTGGGCCGGTAAACTCGTTTTAGAGAATATTGCTCTGCATGGCACGGTCTCTCTACATCCGCATGGCACTGTAGTGCTAGATGGAGTTGCTGCTCTGCTGTTCGGCTCCTGCGACGTATAAATCCGGACCAGTCGGCAGCTTCTTGTACGTCCTCTCTACCAGCCTGCAGTGTGACATCAGCAGCTTCGCTGGGCATCCTCGTAAAAAACTGTGACGATCATTCATTCATTCGTGTACCTCGGCCACCCTACGGCAACGTCAACATCTTCATCGGCGTCTGGTACTAGGGGAACTACACTGAACTACTACTTGGTAATTGATTTATGAACACATTGTCCGGATACCAACTAAGTTCACAACTTCACGCATAGTGACTGATGTTGCTTGAGAGAGCTTAAACTTAGACGTGAGTGTGTGCTAATGTTTAGAATCATCATGTCCTATAATCAACGGGGCAGAATAAATTTCTCGTGGTATATTCTAGACAAACGGTTGCAGAGAGGTTATATGAACCTTTACGCGTGTAGCTCCCTGTGTGCATCAATCACACGAGCTAACTTTGTTAAAAGTAAAACAAGACTACAATTGACGTCTTTATTTACCATGGAATTTTCAGCTTTCACAAGAATGCTTTGCCAAAAATAAGATAAACTATCAAACAGAAAACCGGGGATAGGGTCATGCAGACTGACTTTGGTGCAAAATTTGGGTTGCACAAAACTTTCTCATGCAAAGATTTGATTTATTTTTTTCCATTGCAACGCACGGGCATATTTCCTAATATTTATATTATGCCTAGAAAAATTTATGACATGCTTGGTTTACCTTCGCTTGAAATGTGTTATTATGATGTTCCTATTGCTGATGTTGCTAAGAAGAAACCTTTAGGAAAGATTAATGATGTTCTTATTATGATTAACAATAACCTTATTCCCATTGATTTTCTTGTCATGGATGTTGAATGCAATGCTTCATGTCCTATTATTTTGGGAAGACTTTTTCTTTGAACTGTAGATGCCATCATTGATATGAGGGAAGGCTCCATCAAATATCAATTTTCACTCAAGAAAGGTATGGAACACTTCCCTAGAAAGAGGAAGAAATTACTTTTTGACTCTATTCTTAGAGAAAATTATGAGCTTGATGCTTCATCGCTTGATATTACTTGATTTGCACCTTTCTGCGCCTAGCTCAAAGGCGTTAAAGAAAAGCACTCTTGGAAGATAACCCATTGTTTTACTTTCAGTTCCTTTTCTTTTATTTGAGTCTTGGAAGTTATTACTACTGTAATAACCTCTCCTTATCATTTTTATTTTGTTGTTGTGCCAAGAGAAGCTTTTAATTTGAGTGAGGTAGGATTTGGGGAAGTTGCTGTCCTGAAACAGAATTCGGTGCTGCACCGTAAAAATTCATGAAAATTCTCAGAATATCTTTTTGACGTGCGATTTCTTGTGAATATGCCCCAAGTTATATGAAAACTTTCATTAGTTTACACTTTTTGATTTGAGGAACAGAAAACCCTCTAAAAAATCAACCTTTGTAAGCTGTTCTGTTTTGACAGATTTCTGCCACTATTTGTGTTTGCCTCTCGATCACTTTCTTTTTGAGTTCTTTTAATCACGGAACTTTTGGGGAAGTTGCTACAGTAGTATATGCTTTATATGTGGTGGTTTTGAGTTGAAATCTGAACCAAAAAGGGGTTGATTCATTATTATGCTTACACTAATGTTGCTAATAGAATTGTGTTGAGTTTTGTATGAAGGAAGTTTTCAAGTGTAGGGATTGGAGAATGATGAGATGAGTTGAAGAATGGACAAAAGCTCAAGCTTGGGGATGCCACGCACCCCAAGAAATTTCCAAGAGGTACAAGTGCCAAAGCTTGGGGATGCCCCCGAGGCACCCCTTCTTCATCGGCAAAAATCAGGTCACCTTTCAACACACTATATTTTTATTGCTTCATGCACTATACATTTTTCTTGGAGTGTCTTTACTTTAGTTTTCAGTTTTGTTTTGTTTTGTTTGCTGCAATAAATGATTGGACCCCAAGAAATTTCTTTTGGAGAAGTTGCCTTGCTTTTCATTTGCCAAGAACACTCCGTTTTTCACTCTTATCGTTCAACGAGTGTTCTCTTTCTCTGCTACTACGTTTAGCTTTCATTTTCTGCCTTGATTTGTGTTCAAATTTTCTTATATCTTTGCATCAAGGTGTATTTGGACCTCTGGTACATAATGGTTTTCATCAAAAGAGTTGTTTCAAAAAGGTTCGAATGGTGTTGGAAAAGAGAAAAAGTTTCATGCAAAAAAGTGGTACAAAAGGAGCTTGTGTAGACTGCGGCTTAGGCTTTTGCATGTCGTGCTTGATATCGTTTTGATAGTATGCTTAGTGATTTTTGCTGTAGCATGACTTGTCTCAAATGACTGAGATTGCTTAATGAGCCTCTGAAAAAATCATGCGTTGTTTTTATTATTTGGAAGCATTAATTTGGTTTTCTCCTTGATGTTTATTTGGGTTGACTTGGCGCATGCTTACACATGTTTGACTCATACAAAGTCACCATAAGACTCTATGATCATTTAGTTTTTGACTTTTGATGCCATCTTATGCTTCTCTTAATGTTGCTTTGTCGCTTTGCATGATTATGGCCGTTATTGCTCTCTTAGTTTGTCGCTCCCAGTCTTTTGCTAGCCCTCACTTTGTACTGAGTATGAGCTCTACTCGTGCATCCAACTCCTAAAAATCAAGTTGTTCCAATGTGTCCACCATACATACCTATTAGCAATTTGCTATTCCAAAGTATATTTGACTTGCTTTTATCTATCCTTCAAATTAAATTCGTTTTGGTGTTATGCAAAAATTGGTCAGTAAAGCTCTTACGAACCTGATGGCACACTTTACCTTTCTTGTTCTTAAAATTTTGACATTGTGGCTCTCTTATGTTGAGTTGTTATGCTTGCAAGTTGTAAGTTGGAAATTAGCCAAACCATGCCGTCATGGGGTAAGCTTTCAACATTGCACTTCTTATTTGAGTTGATATCATGATCTTTTGTTTATGGATACTCGTGATGTGAAACAAGTTGGGAATCTTGCGGGATCATGGAGTTCTTATATGTGTTAGAGAAATGCCTGGGCCGCAAATATAAGCCATGCATAATTCATGGTGGAAATTTATAGCATGTCCATAGTGAACATTCGACGACGCATCTCAAAATAAAAAGCTATACCAATGGTAAATAAAAGACATATCGAGGTATTCATTGTCTGTTTGTCTTGTCATTTGTCGGGGATATAAACCCGGATATACCAAAGTACCCCTTTATATTATGTCTAATATATGTTATATATGTTGTATTATGTGTGCAGGATATTAAAAGGCGAGTAAACAGTAGCTGGGCCGGATTATAAGTGCCCTGACCGGATTATAACTCTCCCAGGCCGGCATATACAAGCCTGGGCCGAGTCATCCCTGTCTAGGCCGGAATAAACCCAGCTGGGCCGAGATATAGCGGTCCAGGCCGGGATAAAGCGCGGCTGGCCGGATTACAGTGTTCCGGCCGGGCCAGGCTGGGATCCCTGGCCCAGGCCGGATTATCCCCTTGGTAGGCCGGGATATTCACTCCCAGGCCGGATTATTCCTCTCCAGGCCGATATTCACTCCCTCCGGGACATATTCCTCGTCTAGCATCAACTCCAGCGCATCGTGCCAGTCCTGGGACGCCTCCAGGCTCGGACTGGCACATCCTCCACCATCGTATGCTGGTCTTGGGACGCCTCTTGGCTCAGACCAGCATATCCCTCCTCTCCTAGTCAGTCTTATCCTCAAAGAGGAGGATAAGACTGATGACATGGTGATCCTGAAGACAGACGCTAGAAGACGAAGCCAAGTACTCCCAGTACAGACATCGATGGGACTAGCCCATGACCGTGACGCATCGCACAGTACCAAGGGCGGTACTGTGCTGATGCAGGCTATAGTGTGACAAGACCCCAGTAGTCATCTCAGCTACAGTGCATGTATAGTGTATTGTGGGGCATCCCTTGTCCCCTGGGCTCCCTATATAAGGGGCACCAGGGGGATCGATCACCCTAAGCCTCCTTCGGAGGCTCATTCCTCCAGCTCCACGGGAGCTCTCTTCTTCCTTAGTAGCACTAGCTGTTTAGCTCCTGCCCAGTGCAGCCTCAGATAGGCAAGATACAGCTCAAGGAGCACCATTGTAGCTCTCATGTGAAGCTCATATAGATCAGACATGCAGGAGTAGGGGTGTTACCTCCTCACGAGGGCCCCGAACCTGGGTAGCTCGATGTGTTAGCAGTGAGTTCTGTGCTCGGTCTCTACCGAGTCATCCCTCTCCCGGATCCACCAGCGTACAGTCGGCCCCCATTTAAGCCATCCTATGGCATATGTTGTTTCACCACGACGACATTTGGCGCCCACCGTGGGGCTGATCAAGGCGCTGGTAGGAGTACATCCGGACGGGATCTTCTTCATCGGCTCGGGGGCTCGTCATCAGCAACGCCTCCGAGCACAGCAGGTCTTCTTCAACTCCCGGGCTGACCTCAACTCGCCCGGGCCGGCATACGGCTGTCCCGGATCTACATCGGCATCTCCGGGCCGGCGCTCGGCTTCCTCCGGCCAGCATATCCTGAGTCCCGGCCAGCATATCCTGAGTTCCGGCCAGCATATCCTGAGTCCCGGCCAGCATATCCTGAGTCCCGGCCAGCATATCCTGAGTCCCGGCCAGCATATCCTGAGTCCCGGCCAGCATATCCTGAGTCCCGGCCAGCATATCCTGTGTCCTTGCCAGCATATCCTGTGTCCCGGCCAGCATATCCTGTGTCCTGGCCAGCATATCCTGCGTTCTGGCCAGCATATCCTGTGTTCTGGCCAGCATATCTTGTGTCCCGGCCGGCATATTCTATGTTTGTCGTACCAGGGACAGTTCCGCCTTCGCCTCGAGCATCTGCTGGTATTTCAAACTTCTTCAACGGTGCAAGTAAGTATTTATGCTGGTTCACTCCATATCCTGGTCAGCTTAATAGAAAAAATAGCTCGGGGGCTAGGCTAAAGCCCAGCAAGTTGCTTCTCAAGTACTGTACCAGTATATATTAGTTTGCATGCTAGCATATCAGCTTCTTAGTTTCCTCCTGTATGTCTGTTTATATGCCAAATCACTACATATGCCTGCTGCAAAGAGTATCCTTAGTATCAGTTTGTATGTCAATAGTCTTTTGCAAAGTTTCATCTGGGCATGTTATATGCCGGTTTTATATGCCAACAACAAGATGTTATGTCAAGTTATATGTCTTTGCATATGCCAATTGGTATATCTGCTACAGTGCTATAGTCAGTATGCCAGTTAACATATCAAGTTCAGTATCTGCTTATATGCCAAATGCTTTATCTCATATGCTATGTGTTATATGCCGGCTGTCGTATGCCAAGGCTCGTATGCCAGTTTTTTATATGTTGAATGCCATGTGCTAGTTGTTACATGTTTACAGTCAGATCAGTTATATGCCTATCTCAGTACCAGTTTCTGCATGCTACGTGCTATATGCTAGATCTCACATGCCAGTTACAGTATACTTGCATTTATATGCCGGCACATGAGTGCCAAATATCTGTTGTAAGATGCCAAGTTTGCTTATATGCCAGTTACAGTATGTCTACATGTATATGCCGGCACATGAGTGCCTTATCTTTCTTATCAGTTGCCAAGTTTGCTTATATACCAGTTGCAGTATGTCTACATTTATATGCCGGCACATGAGTGCCTAGTTCTTCCTTGTGAGTTGCCAAGTTAGCATATATGTCAAACTGCTATATCTCAGTCTGTATGTCAAGTGCTATGTACCGAATGATATGGGCTATATGCCAAACTCCATATGCTAGATTGCAAATATGCCAAATACTATGACCATCGCTATGTCTTTTAGAATGACTACAGAACAGGTTGGATATTTCATCATATATACCGGCTATGACTCTCCATATTGCCATTACAAGAAGAAATTATTATTATATCACCAGGGTTTCAGTTTATATCTCAAAGTCTCAGGTATTTCAGAGTATGCCAGCATATCATGGCAAAGAGCAAAATTTCAGTATACCGGCATATGTTATATTTTGTATCCTGGCCGGCATATTTTATGTCCCAGCCTGCATATCTTTACATCTTGGCCAGCATATCTCAAAGTCTCAGTTCTCAGGTATGTCAGTTTGTTAGCACATCATGTTATTAAGTGATATCTTGAGTCATATGTGTTTCAGTATGCCGGCATATCATGGCAAGAGTAAAGTTACAGTATGCCGGCATATCATGGCAAAAAGCAAGGTTTCAGTATGCCGTCATATCAATGCGAAAGTAAGATTTCAGTATGCCGGCATATCATAGCAAGAGTAAGATTTCAGTATGCCAGCATATCATGGCATCGACCAAAATCCCCAATCACCGTTTATTTCGGTTTGCCAGCATATCATGGCATCGATCAAAATCCCCAATCACCGTTTATTTCGGTTCGCCAGCATATCAAGGCATCTATCAATAACTCATATCGTCGTTTATTTTGGCATGCCAGCATATCACGGCATTCTATAATCCTTTCAGTTATCGCCAATTCTGGCACAGTAATATATCGAGACATCGATCTCAAAGTTAACAAGCATCATATCTCTTATCATATCCGGTTTCACAGAGTATCCCGGTTTAGCATATTAACGTGTCTTATCATTTTTGCATACTAACAAGTGCCCAGCGATGGCACAGCCCAAGAGGCATATCAGTATACCGGCATTGTCAAAGCAGACAATGTCGATGAGACATAGCCCGAGAGGCAAAGTGTCGATATAAAGCCCAAGAGGCAAAGTAGCCCAAGAGGCAAAGCAGCCCAAGAGGCATATCAGTATACCGGCATTGTCAAAGCAGACAATGTCGATGAGACATAGCCCGAGAGGCAAAGTGTCGATATAAAGCCCAAGAGGCAAAGTAGCCCAAGAGGCAAAGCAGCCCAAGAGGCATATCAGTATACCGGCATTGTCAAAGCAGACAATGTCGATGAGACATAGCCCGAGAGGCAAAGTGTCGATATATAGCCCAAGAGGCAAAGTAGCCCAAGAGGCAAAGCAGCCCAAGAGGCATATCAGTATACCGGCATTGTCAAAGCAGACAATGTCGATGAGACATAGCCCGAGAGGCAAAGTGTCGATATATAGCCCAAGAGGCAAAGTAGCCCAAGAGGCAAAGCAGCCCAAGAGGCAAATAGCTCAAGAGGTAAAGTATCGATATGGCCAAAGAAGGCAAAGCAGTATTCCGGCATTGTCGAAGCAGACGATGTCGATGAGACGTAGCACAAGAGGCAAAGTGTCGATATAGCCAAAGAAGGCATAATAGTATTTTGAGATAGCCCGCGAAGGCTAGCATATCACGTATATGAGTATATATCAAACAGGACATTGTCTATGATGGCATGAGGTAGAATTTGGCCAGTGCAGGCCAACGTATCAGCTTCGTGAGTATGAGTTTGGGACTTTGGTATATTTCTTGTTGAAGCCTGTGCACGACTCTGCGAGTCCTCCACAGCCTCGGGGGCTAATGTCGGGGATATAAACCCGGATATACCAAAGTACCCCTTTATATTATGTCTAATATATGTTATATATGTTGTATTATGTGTGCAGGATATTAAAAGGCGAGTAAACAGTAGCTGGGCCGGATTATAAGTGCCCTGACCGGATTATAACTCTCCCAGGCCGGCATATACAAGCCTGGGCCGAGTCATCCCTGTCTAGGCCGGAATAAACCCAGCTGGGCCGAGATATAGCGGTCCAGGCCAGGATAAAGCGCGGCTGGCCGGATTACAGTGTTCCGGCCGGGCCAGGCTGGGATCCCTGGCCCAGGCCGGATTATCCCCTTGGTAGGCCGGGATATTCACTCCCAAGCCGGATTATTCCTCTCCAGGCCGATATTCACTCCCTCCGGGACATATTCCTCGTCTAGCATCAACTCCAGCGCATCGTGCCAGTCCTGGGACGCCTCCAGGCTCGGACTGGCACATCCTCCACCATCGTATGCTGGTCTTGGGACGCCCCTTGGCTCAGACCAGCATATCCCTCCTCTCCTAGTCAGTCTTATCCTCAGGAGGAGGATAAGACTGATGACATGGTGATCCTGAAGACAGACGCTAGAAGACGAAGCCAAGTACTCCCAGTACAGACATCGATGGGACTAGCCCATGACCGTGACGCATCGCACAGTACCAAGGGCGGTACTGTGCTGATGCAGGCTATAGTGTGACAAGACCCCAGTAGTCATCTCAGCTACAGTGCATGTATAGTGTATTGTGGGGCATCCCTTGTCCCCTGGGCTCCCTATATAAGGGGCACCAGGGGGATCGATCACCCTAAGCCTCCTTCGGAGGCTCATTCCTCCAGCTCCACGGGAGCTCTCTTCTTCCTTAGTAGCACTAGTTGTTTAGCTCCTGCCCAGTGCAGCCTCAGATAGGCAAGATACAGCTCAAGGAGCACCATTGTAGCTCTCATGTGAAGCTCATATAGATCAGACATGCAGGAGTAGGGGTGTTACCTCCTCACGAGGGCCCCGAACCTGGGTAGCTCGATGTGTTAGCAGTGAGTTCTGTGCTCGGTCTCTACCGAGTCATCCCTCTCCCGGATCCACCAGCGTACAGTCGGCCCCCATTTAAGCCATCCTATGGCATATGTTGTTTCACCACGACGACATCATTTTGATGTGAGCTTGTTCCATGTCATCGGACAGGAGGTACCCCATTGGCGGTTCTCGATGATACACAAATATTTACAATGACACGAGCTTGCTTGGGACTCTAAGTCGAGTAGCATGAGGTTTGGGTATTCATACTTCATGGGACACAAGGTTTTTAACTTATGATTTGTCAAGCATATGCTTCATAACTGTACTCACATTAACTCTAACCATTCAAGATGCTTATGATGGGGGCAATGAGAGCTCAAAGCTAGTAAGTACCATAATTTTTGAAGGTTTATAAAACTCACAATCACTGCTTCCCTCTGCAAAGGGCCTTTCTTTTACTTTTATGTTGAGTCACCACCTTCTACCTTTATGCACCATCTAAGAGAGCATAGTTGTCATTCTGAGTATAATGTGCATTGTCCCAATGTTATCATTGATTGATTCATGATTTTGGTTTCACTTGTTCTTAAATTATTTGTATCTAGTCGCCCTCTTAAACTTGAAGGTGTCCTATGCATTTATGTTTTGCTATTCCATGAAGTACAAGCTGAAAACCATTTGCTATATTTTTCCATATGATTTGAACACATGTTTGACTTTCATTGTTTCATTTTCATGATCTTTTGTTTGTTTCTTTTTCATGTTATAACATGGTTGCTAAGTTTCTTCTATCAAGATAAAGTCTTTCATGCCCATGTTTTAAGTTCTTTTGATCCCACCACTCAATGCTTACATAGATGATCAAGATTGTGTAGGTGCATGTCACCTCAAAAATTATTCTTTGTTATCACTTACCTACTCGAGGACAAGCATGAGTTAAGCTTGGGGATGCTTGATGCGTCCCAAACGTATCTATAATTTTTTATGCTCCATGCTTGTTCTTACACCATTTGCTTAGTGTTTTATTACACTTCGTGGTGTTTTTATGCATTTTCCGGAACTAACCTATTAACAAGATGCCACAGTGCCAGTTCCCTGTTTTCTGTTGTTTTTGTGTTTCAGAAAAGTTACACGGGAAATATTCTCGGAATTGGACGAAACAAAAGCCGAACCTACTATTATTTAACGAAGCTTCCAGAAGACCGAAGAGGAGACAGAGAGGGGGGCCACGGGCCGGCCACACCATAGGGCAGCGTGATGAGCCCCTGGCCCACGCCCCCTATGGGTGAGGCTGCCCTGGTCCACCTCTCACGCTGCCCCTTCGCCTATAAAGACCCCCCGTCGGGAAAAACCTAAACACCCGATTAATTTTCCAGAAACACATTACGATCCGCCGCCATCATCGACCCGAAATCGGGAGAGTCCAGAAGCTCTTCCCGGCACCCTGCTGGAGAGGGGAATCGCCACTGGAGGTCTTCTTCATTGCCATGCTTGCCTCCGACGCGATGAGTGAGTAGTCTACTGATATGTCTCAAACGTATCTATAATTTTTGATGCTCCATGCTTGTTTTTACACCATTTGCCTAATGTTTCGTTACACTTCGTGCCACTTTTATGCATTTTCCGGAACTAACCTATTAACAAGTTGCCACAGTGCTAGTTCCATGTTTTCTGCTATTTTTGTGTTTCAGAAAAGCTACATAGGAAATATTCTCAGAATTGGACGAAACCAAAGCCAATCGTCCAGATATTTCACGGAGCTTCCAGAGAACCGAAGAGGAGACGGAGTGGGGCCACGAGGTGGCCTCACACCAGGGCGGTGCGGCCCAACCCCTGGCCGCGCCCCCTATGTGTGAGACCGTCTTGGTCCACTTCTGACGATGCCCCTTCGCCTATAAAGACCCCTCGATGGGAAAAACCTAAGTACCCGATCAATTTTCCAAAAACACATCACAATCCGCCGCCGTCGTCGACCCGAGATCGAGAGGGTCTAGAAGCTCTTCCCGGCACCCTGCCGGAGAGGGGAATCGCCACCGGAGGTCTTCTTCATCGCCATGCTTGCCTCTGGAGCGATGAGTGAGTAGTCTACACTAGTGGAAAACAGGGCATTAGTCCCGGTTGGTTTCGGCCTTCAGTCCTGGTTGCGCAACCAGGACTAACCAACCGGGACTGATGCCTAATCTTTAGTCCCGGTTGCTATACGAACCAGGACTAAAGAGAGACCACGTGGCAGGGGCCGGGTGCTCGTGGGTGTAGGACCTTTAGTCCCGGTTCGTGTTACAAACTGGGACTAAAGAGTCCGCACGTGGCAGCCTCTGCTGCTTCTTTATTTTTCTAGATTTCAATTGTTATTTAGGGGTTTAGGGTTTATGATTTATTTGTATTTTGCTCCATTCAATTTTTTGATTCATTTCAAACAAGTTTTCTTATATACTTATTCATACAGCATTACAACATAATATATAAGCCGATACATATATAATATATTTGGTCCACTGAGCATATACATACAAGTATATATACAACTTGTTCACACACATAAAATCATGACTTATGTTTAATTACACACATTGTCTAATCGAAACTGACATGAAATTCACCCTTTGGGTTAATGACATACTCAAGCAGAAATCTGGCTATTTCCTCTTGAATTCCTACTATGCGTTCACTCGGTGAGAGCCGATTCCGCTTTGCTTCGAACTACGAAGAAGAAAATCAATATGAATATGAATCATCATAACAAAATTGATGCCAATAAATAAATTTGTCACTATATTGTACACTTACTGTTTGAAAATCAATTCCTTCAGTGACCTCTGCACGAAGGTTCTCGCAAGCATAGTATGCACATAGATTAGTCCCCGATGGCTACCTCACACACTTTACGAGAATAGATTTTAGTCAGTGACATATCAAGATTGATATACTTAATGGTATTTGAAACTAGAATTAAAGGGATGTGTGGACCTAGCTCGTACGACTTACCTCGATCTGACGGTAAATCAGCTCATTTTTCCATTCACCTTTTACTGTGCGTATAAACCGTTTCCAAACACTGCCGAGCAAACAAAATGAATAGACAAGTTATAGATGAACGAAAGAGACCGATATAATGCCGTAATGATTGAAATTACCTATCCAGCATATCAATGATGCTTTGGTATTCATTAAGTGGTTTATTCAATGAGTCAAAGATTTCAACCTTTCCATAGTCAGGTTCAATCTTTAACAAAATCCAGTGGTAACTGCGTGCAAGTTTAATTATATAAGTTAATAAACTCATCAATTACACTTATAACATCGAGTAAGGAAAAGTAATTGTGTATAAGATAGTAACACTCACCTGATGTTGTACGGAAACAGTATTCTAGCTCGGTATTCCTGCGTAAGTAGGAACTCTAGCAAGATATCCTCCGTCTCCTTGCGTTTACTCTCTATCATCGCTCCGTTAACTCGATTTGGATCAATGAATCCAACTTGGAAGTCATTCCTTTTCTTACATTGCATACTCTTCATTCTGCATAATAAACAGTGTAGTGAGGATAATTATATGCAAACAACGAGTTGAGCTAGAGACTTATAGAAATAATGAATCACTTACAGAACATAGGCACTGACGAGAGATTTGTCGAGCGCGTCTTGATTGAATAGCTGAAAGAATTCATCAAACTCAATATGCACCAAGTCTTCACCTAAGAAATGGTCCTGTGAGATTTTCAAAAGGAGAAAATCTTGCATGCCCTTTGCGGCTTGCAGGTACCACTTATGCAATTTTCTCATTTGTGTTGGTAGATTTGTTTCAATCTTAGGTGGGACCAGACTCTTCCCCTTTTCATATTGCCGTGCCATAGGCGCCTTTGGGATATCTTCATGTATCAATTGAGAAAGAGTCAAACCAGCTTCAGCAGAAAAGTCGGCGGGATTGGGTTGAGCAACACTCCCACCAGCATCACTAGCAAACACCTTTAGCGGGGAGATTGATTTCTTGGTCTGTGCTCCAAGATGGGCAACGTCTCTTTTCCCTCTTGCAGTTGCGCTTGTCTTATTAGCTTCTTTTTTTTGCATCTACCTACTTATCCAAACAACGCTTGTAGTCATCTAGCTTACGCTTTTCATATTGCAAAGGTTGGGTAAGAAAGTCAAAGGCCCACTCCTTCTGTTTTGTAGTATATACCTACTTTGGTGTAGGGGTCGGGTGTAGCGCTGTGAGCTTTCTTTTCACTTTGGCTCTATCCTCTGCCTCAATTTCTGCAGTAGTCTTCTCGACAGGAGGAGGCGGCACCGCCTTAACTTTCTTGGCCCGTTTCTTTGGAGAGACATTGCTAGTGGACATAGCAGTGGACTTGCCATAACTCTGGGACTTACGAGTGGGCAGAGGCGACGGAGGTGGCGAAGGTGGCTGACATTGAGGCGGAGATCGATGTGGACTCAGGGTATGGTGGTAGTCGTCCCTATCGTTGTCGGGAGGTGGTGAATTGCGAGGACTCGGAGGAGAGGGTGGTCGCCTTGGCGCCGAGCCTAGAAACACGATGTGTTTCTTATCCCAAAGAATGATACCACCCAATACTTCTCCAAGTGTTGCCTCATCTTCAGGTCCAGCGATGTCAAGATAGAGGGACTCATACCCCCTTTCAATTGCATCCACCCCGACCTTAGCATAGCCAGCTCGAATCTCACGGCCATGCCAGGTTTGTCCAGGTCTAGATGGTAACACATAGCCAACCGCCACCTTCATCGATATATTCTTCATGGGAACATGCAGCTCACAATTTGTCTTCTTGGTGATATCATCCATGGGGTAGTGATCCATCGGTACCTCCATGGAAGCCACGCTGCTTCTCCGCTGAGATCGGTCGCCTGATGCATGTTCTAGGTGTTGCTGATGCTGAGTTGCCCCTTGCGACTTTAATTCCTCCAGTGCCTTCTGCTGCAGTAAATACAACTCTCTCAGCTTAGCCTGTTGCCTTTCTATGCTCTCTATCCGTGAGGCCTCCTCCTGCGCCTTTCATTTCTTTGCTCTCTCTCGGCTTCTATAAGTCTGGCTCTCTTCGGCGAACCCAGACCTCCATGGAATGGCATAACCCAGACCCGTGTTCGTCGTGTGTGTTCTTTGTTCCCGAGGGCCTTTGTCAGCTCGTCGTTCTCTCTGTCCGGCTTGAACATCCCCTCTTGAACCTCGGCAATTGTCTTGACAAGTGCTCCCAGGGGTTCAGCAATTTGTTTCTTCTTTTGGACTAATTTCCCTGTTCTCTCATCATAGTCAGCCCCATGGGCAATTGCCCAATTTCTTGACCTTCTGGGCCATTGTTCTGTTTCTGGTTTGATGGATTTTTCTCATAGGGCGGCCTCTTGCATATCCCACTTAGGCTCGGCCCTTTTGTAGCCACCTGGACCTAACCTATGGTGATATTTATTTTTTGTGGCATTTGCCTAATTTTTCTTACTCCTTAGCTTACCCAGTTCAGACTCCTTGTACTCCACAAATGCGTCCCAGTGATCCCGCAGGAACTCATTGGGGCCAATAAATTCTGGAGCTTGTTGATCGGCGTTGACATAGGCGTTCCATAACCTCTTCTTGTGGTTATTGAACTGTGCAGCCATCTTCTTGAGAGCCCACTCCCTGACTTTCTCCTTCTGTTTATCCGCGTCTTCCAGGGACTTGGTGACCGGCAGATTGAAATGTGGAATGAGGGATTCCCAAAGTCTGTCTTTCAAGACCTTGGTGACATAATTGACTACTGCACCCTCTTCTGGCTCTGGCTCTGCTGGCTCTCCCTTTGCCGGCTTGGGCTTATACCAATACTGAATGCTTATTGGCACCATGTCCCTGACAAGACATCCACATTGATGTGTGAACGCATTTGCGACACTATGGGGTTCCAACGGTTCGCCTTCATGTGAGAGACGCCCAATCGTGTAATGTTGATTCGATGCCAACCGTTTGGCCGGGCCTCGCTTCTTTCTAGAAGATTCAGAGGTCTAAAATAAGAAAACACTCGTTAATATATAGGATTTCTATTTTCGTGCCCTCAGGTCGTTAGTTGTACTCAGTTTTCCCCAGCTCATTAGTTTTTCCTCAGTTTTCCCCAAGCCGTTGTCTGAAACCCTCAGAAGGAGCTCGGACGGGAGGATTCCCGTTTAGTTGAACGTTTCCGTGCTGACGTGTGGGGCCACGTCGTGTGGGGTCGCGTCGTGTGGGGCTGGTAGAAAGGGACCGCGTGGGACAGGATGAGACCACGTTTGGTTGTACGTGAGAGCTCAGTTCTGTCTCTCTCGGGCCAAATTGGCATTGCCTTTTCAGAGCACCTTTTCAGAGCGCCTTTTTCCCCTCTCTCTCTGTAACAGTTCTCTCTCTTTTCACCAAATTAGTATCAAATCTAGAGAAGCTTCTATTTCTGTCTTTCTTCAATGATTGTTGCCTTTTGGCCCTCGTTTTTTGCCCAATATGGTAACAAATCTAGAAGCTAGTATAGGATGAATTCACAGTAGCATAATAAATCCAGAAAACTAAGTATAATACATAAACTGTATACAGCAGCCAAAAGCAGCCAATAACAATGTGCTTCATTCTTTATCATATATTTCGTCGTCGATACAATTCATGAGATGAAAGAAATATTCACTAAACTCCCTCCGTCTGCAGTGTGCAGCAAATACATCCTCCAAACGGTATGGCCTTTGTTCATTTTTTGGACCATATCCTATTCTATCCGCACGTCGTGGCCACTCATCCCAGGCCTTTCTATCATCATCATACTCTCTGATATAACCCAAATCCGCGTAGTAGATGCAGCCAGGTCGAACTGTCGGGTGCACTCTGGTGTCGACGGAGATACACCGGCTAAAATTGACGAAGAGGGCACGACTGCCAATGTTACTGATGGCATGGAGAGAGCGGCTCTCAGTGTCCACACGGTACACCAATGGTTGACCTTCCTCCAAATGCCGGTTGTCGTCAGTGCTGCCGCCCAACAACACAAGCAGCAGATCACCATCCGACTCCACAAGGTAGAACTTGGAATCATAATCATTTCCAAGTTCTGGAAATGAAAATAGTGTCTTCATGCTGACAGTGCTCGCGCGCTGCTCCAACTGGACATTGTTGGTGCACACTATTCTTCCGAACTCATTCACAGCTATTGCATACAATTCACCATTGAATGGGGTAATGCAACACAGAGAATGGTCCTCGATTGTAAATCTTCCTTCTCCCCAATCATGTACATCTATATCCTTAGTTGGAGAGCTCTTATCGACCCAAGCAATTTCATTGGGGTAACCTGTGCAAATGAAGACCATAGTCGGGGACTTCATTACAGCGACTGACTGCACAATCATAGATGGCATCTACGCCTCAAACATAGCGTTCAAAGTCTTTGTGAGTGGGTTCAGAAGCCGTATCTTGTGCGGCTGGTTCCTCTGGGCAAGCACGATGACGCCACGGTAAAAGCCGACGAAGTAGTATCTAAAGGGAGTTGATGAAGATAACATTCAGCACTAAGATGTTTACAATTGAAAATAACAATAGATTAACTCTATAGATATGGAGAAATTTAAACCTTGCATGAACTTCCGTTAGATCGATGGTGACGTAGCGGGATGTGCGGAGGTTGAGGAAGGAGAACTCAGCGGCGCGTGGAAGGGCGTGTTCTACCACGATCCATTCGTGCAGGTGCACATCGGGCTCAGGTAGATCTGAGCGCCAATTTGTACAAACTTGCCTCAAAGCAGCGTAGGTGTCCACGTACTCCTCGTTCGCCAGTAAGCAGTTGCCGATCTTGTGAAGTGGTCCGTCACCCTTAAGAGAGGCCCAGTTCACGGAGGCGCCGCGCTTGGATGCGCCGCCCTCGGATGCAACGGGCTCAGCGGCGACAGGCTCAGATGCGACGGGCTCGAAGGCGATGGGCTCAGAGGCGACGGGCTCGGGGGCGACGGCCGCCGGCGCATTCTTCTTCTCCATCACCGGCAGGGGAGCGCGCGTAGGGCGGCTGGGGTTTTTTGGAGAAGGTGATGGGACGTGAGAGGCGTGGTTGCGTGCGTGAGTTATGATGAGACTGTGTGCAGAGGGAGGGAGAGGGGCTCTGTACTGGCAGTTGACGTTTTGGTCTCAGCACGCGCACCGCACGGCTAACCGCTTCTCACAGTGACACGCGTCCGTGGGACTGCACGTCAGCACCGTTACGTGTACTCAGTTCTACCCTCGAGTCTTACACTGGAAAAATATATGTACTCAGTTTTCCCCTCGAGTACTAATACTGGCTAGTGCAATATACTTAGTTTTACCCTCAAGTGGCTGGTCAACAGAGAGTCAACAGATGGGATTAAGCCATCTAATTGAGTCATTTCATGCGCAAAAAAATTCAAAAAAATAAAATCATAGTGCCTCCAACTCATGCGCAAAATAAAATCATAACAATCATATATAAATCAAGTTTTCACACAAATGGCCACTTCTGAAATCACTAGTAGCTATGAAGGTTCATGGCTTTCCACTCAAACCCCTTCTCAAAACATCTATACCCAAAATATAGTTTGTCTGAATGAGGCCATAATTTTTACACTCATGAATATTTGAATTGCTAATACTTTGAGGTAGGCCAACCTGGGTTTCATTGTACAAAACATGTGTTTTTCTTTTTCTAAATCTCTTATTTGAATTCCTTAGCCTGTTTATTATTTACTTGCCCTTGTATCCTTGATACTACTCAGTTTTACCCTCTCCCTTCTCACAAAAGCCCAAACTTGGCCTGATTGGTCGAGCTGTTGTCACATGGATCGTGCCCACCTACCGTCGATCCTATGATCTAACGGGCAGGATCGTGCCACACTCTCTCTATCTGTCGGTGGCAAACTACTACCCCTCTATGTATGCTAAATAACGAGTTGGCCACCGGATTCAACAAGTTTGGTAATCACGAATTTCCACTTCTTGTAGGCATTACTTTTCACGGTAAAATGATAAACTATCACGAATTTCCATTTAGACATTACTTTTCACGGTAAAATAATAAACTATCACAAATTTCCTTTAGGCATTACTTTTCACGGTGAAATGATAAACTATCACGAATTTCCTTTAGGCATTACTTTTCACGATAAAATAATAAACTATCACGAATTTCCATTTAGGCATTACTTTTCACGAATTTCCTTTAGGCATTACTTTTCACGGTGAAATGATAAACTATCACGAATTTCCTTTAGGCATTACTTTTCACGGTAAAATAATAAACTATCACGAATTTCCATTTCTTTTAGGTATTACTTTTTTGTTGAGATATAAACACCCACAACGGTCATCTCCTCCTTAATTTATTATGTAACCCCACAACAGTCATCTCGCCCTTATAAACCCCCACCTCGGCCATCCCTCATGTCAATAGGTTCTGCCTCTATCTTCTTCGTTTCTGCCTCTCTCTTCTTTGTTCACATACACTTGATCCATTGCCATGGCTTCCACGTCTCGGATGCCGACTGGAAGGGGAAGGGGAAGGGGCGGCCTGGGTGGTGGATCATCATCATTGCCACCACCACCGTCAACACTGCCATTGATCATAGAGGAGTTCTTAATCGTCATCTATGAAGACCCTTTGGCCAAGAAGGTACGTACACGTTCCCACATATATGATGCATGTGATTAATTATGTGCATGTTCCAAAAAGCCTTTAATTTCAAACGATCGGCGCTCGATCTCTTTGCAGGCACTCCCACAAAAGTTTATGGACTATCTTGACGGCCAGGAGCCCGCAAAGGTGTATCTGCGAGCAGCTGACTGTGGTCCTCGTCTCTGGACCGTGGAGGTCCTATTTGACGGACAAGGCCGGATGTACCTCGACAAGGGCTGGGAGAATTTCGCCATCGCGCACGGTGTGGATTTCGGGTACATCCTACACTTCAAATATGAAGGCGATGATGTGCTCACAGTGAAGGTGTTCGATGTAACATTGTGCAGGAAGTACTACTACACGGACGACGAAGATACTGACGATGAAAGCGACGACGACGTGAAGCCATGCATCCATCCCCTTTAGATAAGGGGATTATGACCAAGAATATATATGTAGCTTCATATGCATCGATTTAGAGATCTAGCTATTTTCTATATATTATGCATGTAAAAATAATAGGGAATCGCAATTTCCACCATAATTCGAGCACCACAGCCTCCAAACAATGCCGATGCCAATATCGGCATGGTCAGAACGGCTATGCATGCTCGCCGCCACTGCTAGGTCACCGTCGGGATGCACCCTCAATCCCGTCCCCTCATCCGATCACTGACACACCAGAGATACCGCCGAGGCCAATGACGAACGTACATGCTGATGCCAATGCCGAACATGCACGCCGCTGTGGGCACGGCCACGTCGCCCCGCTATGCTGGACGCCACAGACCACCGCGAGTTCTTTCCCTTCGCCACCACACTCCCCTAGCACCTATCTATACACTCCAGAAAGGAGAGACACTAGTTTTCTCTACATTGCCCGCATTCGTGTCCGACACCGTCAGTCAAAGTGTTGAGGTCGTTGTTGATGTCCTCGACCATTTCTTCTCTTCTTTACATGGTTAAACGCATCTAGTTCATATCTATCTAATGCGTCTGGTCTAACCTCATGCAGTTCTTTGTGGACGTCGATCTCATCTCGGCACCCCGCAGGCCACCTCCTCCGTGCCATCGCTGTAGAGCTCCGTTTAAAAATCTAATCCTACCCGTGTATTGCACCTTGTATCAGCGTCATGGCCCCACTTGTCATTCGATATACCGAAGCCCCACTCATCCGCGTTTTGGTCAGGGATACGACGATGCTTACGGTCAAACAAAGATGGATGCTCTGACGTGTCTTTGCGGGCTCTACGTGGCCCCACTAGTCGGCAGTTAACGGTCAAAGGTGTTCAACCGTCGGGCAACCGGCCGTTCCAGCACCGGTGACGGTTTCAGCCAAGGGCTTGAACAAAACTAAGGAAAAACTAAGGAGCTGGGGAAAACTGAGTACAACTAAGGACCCGAGGGCACGAAAATAGAAATCCCTAATATATATACCACATAATGCATCGTCATCTACTGATTCATGAATAGAGTCTTCATATATATATACCTCGCCGGACCGTGTTATTAAGTCACGTCCAGTCCCTTGTGAGCCGTCCTCGCAATCATCATTTTCTGATTCATGCGGCTGCTCCTCCTCCATTCCCTCACCCGACTCGTTCAAAAATTCTGAGCCATCTCCTTCTGCACGGATACCCTCTCCTATAATATTCAACAATTCTTCTTCACCTTCTCTTCCGGCACCGAAATCCATAACTGCAATCCATAATATAGATCAACAACATTAGTCTATATTTTTATATTACTATTTCTATTACTAACAATATTACTAACAATATTTCTAACATTTCTATCTATTCACTTACTAACAATTATTTTGCTAACAATTCTATTACTAACAATTATTTTGCTAACCTATTTACTAAGAATTATTTTGCTAACAATTACTAACAATTATTTTGCTAACAATTACTAAAATCTATATAGCATTTCTATTACTAATAATTTGCTAACAACCTATTTTCTAACAATTATTTTGCTAACCTATTACTAATTATTTGCTAACAACCTATTTTCTAACAATTATTTTGATAACAATTCTATTTACTAACAATTATTTTGCTAACCTATTTACTAACAATTATTTTGCTAACAATTCTATTACTAACCTATATGCTAACTAATATTTTGCTAACCTATTTGCTAACAATTATTACTACTTAACAAATAATTTGCTAACCTATTTGCTAACAAATATTTCTAACAATTATTACTACTTAACACATATTTTGCTAACCTATTTGCTAACAATTATTACTACTTACCAAATATAGCATTTCTATTACTAATAATTATTTTGCTAACAATTATTTGCTACTAACCAAATATTACTACTTAACAAGAAATTAACAAAAATATTACTAATTAAAAAAATTAACAAAATAAGAACTTTTTTACCTTCTTAATTTGCAGGGGTCGGCGGCCGGGGGCGGGGCGGTGGTGCGGGCGCAGGCCGGGGGCGGTACGGCGGCGGGTCGGAGGTTGGCCGGGGGCGTGGCGCGGCGGAGTTGGCCGGAGGCGCGCGCGCGGGAGTACGGGCGCGGCGGCGCAGTGCGGCAGCTCGCGGGCAGCACGGGCGGCCAGGGGCGGGCGGCGCGGTGGCAGCACGGGCGGCGGCGCGGTGATGGTTGATAGCGTCGGCGACGGATTCCGGCGACCGCAACGATCCAGGGGGACGATCTCCTCGCGCTGGTTCCAAAACTACTAAGGGTTGGCCGGGGAAGTAGAAGGGGGCGGCGCAGCGCTATATATACCCCCCCTTTAGTCCCGGTTGGTGGCTTCAACCGGGACTAAAGGGGGGTCTTTAGTCCCAATTGAAGCCACCAACCGGGACTAAAGACCCTTTAGTCCCGGTTGGTGGCTCCAACCGGGACTAAAGACTTTTCGGCGGTTCCCGCCCGAGTCCCAGACCTTTAGTCCCAGTTGGTGAAATGAACCCGGACTAAAGGTGTAATAAATGCGCGCAAATGGACAGATTTTTTCAGATTTCATTTGAAAATATGAATTTTGAATTTCAAATTGAATAACTTCTGCAGATTTTAGAATTTGATAAAACTTTGAATATGAAAAGTGTTTGAAATTGAATAACTAATTCAAAACTATTTTCTATTTTCAAAATCAATTATTCTAACTATTCAAGCAATTAACTATTTTGCCATTTTCAATTAAAACAATATTGATTAAAATTCTTTTTGCATATTTTAAAATTTGATAAAACTATGAATATGAAAAGTGCTTGAAATTGAATAACTAATTCAAAACTATTTTCTATTTTCAAAATCAATTATTCTAACTATTCAAACAATTAACTATTTTGCCATTTTCAATTAAAACAATATTGATTAAAATTCTTTTTGCATATTTTAGAATTTGATAAAACTATGAATATGAAAAGTGTTTGAAATTGAATAACTAATTCAAAACTATTTTCTATTTTCAAAATCAATTATTCTAACTATTCAAACAATTAACTATTTTGCCATTTTGCATACTTCTGAATCTGACAAAACTTGGAATATAAAAAGTGTTCGAATTTGAATAACTAACCCAAAATCATACATTTACATAGGTTTAATACATTATTACACATCACCAACATCCCCATCTAGTGTTGGGGTTTTCTTCTGCACCGTAACCATGGAGTATCTTCTTTGTTTAAGAGGATGGTTGGATCAGTGTTCACTCTAAAGGGCGAAATTTCATCAAACTTGTTATAATCTTCTGACATATCTGTCTTGTCCTCCACTCCCACGATGATTCTTTTCCCTGAGAGAACAATGTGTCGCTTTGGCTCATCGTGTGATGTATTCGTTTTCTTATCTTTTCTCTTTCTCGGTTTTATAGACATGTCCTTCACATAGAAAACCTGAGCGACATCGTTGGCTAGGACGAATGGTTTATCCATGTACGCAAGATTATTGAGATCCACTGTTGTCATGCCGTACTTTTGGTCTACAACTACCCCGCCTCCTGTCAGCTTGACCCATTTGCACCGAAACAAAGGGACCTTAAAAGATGGTCCATAGTCAAGTTCCCATATCTCCTCTATGTAACCATAATATGTGTCATTTGTCCCATTGTCGTGTACTGCATCAAAGTGGACACCACTATTTTGATTGGTGCTCTTTTTATCTTGGGCGACCGTGTAAAATGTATTCCTATTTATCTCGTAACCCTAGAAAGTCAATATAGTTGAAGATGGTTTCTTGGCCAACATGGACAGCTCATATCCAACAGTGGCGTCATTTATGAGAAGTGTTTGCAACCAACCACCAAAAGTTGCCATGTGCAACTTTGTAATCCAGGAGTTAGACTGCCTAGGGTTTTCTGAGCGTACAATATTCTTGTGTCGCTCCATATACAGCTCCACCAACATGGAATTTCGTAAAACTATGTAGTGTGCTTCACTCAAAGAATGTCCATCCATACAGTATGCTAATTTCATTCCTAGCGTGCCTTTTCCACTCAGTCTCCCCTCATGCCGCGATTGAGGAAGACCAATTAGGTTCAGGTCAGGAACAAAGTCAACACAAAACTCAATGACCTCCTCTGTTAGATAGCCCTTGGAGATGCTTCCTTCTGGCCTAGCACGGTTATGCACATATTTCTTTAAGACTTCCATGAACCTCTCAAAGAGGAACATATTGTGCAGAAATATTGGACCAAGAATGGTAATCTCTTTGACTAGGTGAACTAAGAGATGCATCATAATATTGAAGAAGGACGGTGGGAACACCAACTCGAAGCTGACAAGACATTGGGCCACATCATTCTGTAACCATTGTAGATCTTCTGGATTGATTACCTTCTGCGAAATTGCATTGAGGAATACACATAGCTTCACAATCGGTACTCAAACATTTTCCGGTAGAATCCCCCTCAGTGCAACCGGAAGCAATTGTGTCATAAGCACGTGGCAGTTATGAGACTTTAGGTTTTGGAATTTTTTCTCTGCCATATTTATTATTCCCTTTATATTTGATGAGAATCCAGATGGGACCTTGATACTACTCAGGCATTCAAAAAAGATTTCCTTCTCTTCTTTGGTTAGAGCGTAGCTCGCAGGACCCTTAGAATCCTCCGGATGCATGTCGTCTCTTCTTTTCATACGGTGCTGGTCCTCACGTGCTTCTGGTGTATCTTTTGTCTTCCCATACAAGCCCAAGAATCCTAGTAGGTTCACACAAACATTCTTCGTCATGTGTATCACGTCGATTGCAGAGCGGACCTCTAGAAATTTCCAATACTCAAGCTCCCAAAATATAGATTTCTTCTTCCACATGGGTGCATGTCCGCTAGCGTCATTCGGAACAGACAGACTGCCAGGACCCTTTCCAAAGATTACTTCTAAATCTTTGACCATATCAAATATATCATCACCAGTATGGCGTTTAGGCTTGCCCCGGACTTCTGCCTCGCCGTTGAAATGCTTGCCTTTTTTCTTCAATTGATGTTTGGGCAAAAGAAATCGATGATGCCCGAGATACACCACCTTCTTACTTTTATCCAAATATATACTATCGATCTCACCTAAACAGTGCATGCATGCATTGTATCCCTTGTTTGTCTGTCCTGAAAGGTTACTAAGAGCAGGCCAATCATTGATGGTTATGAACAGCAACGCTCGTAGATCAAATTCCTCTTGTTTGTACTCATCCCACACACGAACACCTTCAGTCTGCCATAGCTGTAAAAGTTCATCAAATGGCCTTAGATACACATCAATGTCATTGCCGGGTTGCTTCGGGCCTTGGATAAGCACTGGCATCATAATAAACTTTCGCTTCATGCACAACCAAGGAAGAAGGTTATAGATATATAGAGTCACGGGCCAGGTGCTATGACTACAGCTCTGCTCCCCAAAAGGATTTATGCCATCTGTACTTTGACCAAACCTCAGGTTCCGTGCGTCTTCCATAAACTCCGGAAAATCTCTGTCGATTTTTCTCCACTGCGACTCATCAGCGGGGTGTCTCAACATCTCATCACTCTTACGGTCTTCTTTGTGCCACCTCAACAACTAGGCATGCTCTTTGTTTCTGAACAAATGTTTCAACTGTGGTATTATAGGTGCATACCACATCACCTTGGCAGGAACCCTCTTCCTTGGACGCTCGCCCTCAACATCACCAGGGTCATCTCGCCTGATCTTATACCGAAATGCACTGCACACCGGGCATGCATTCAAATTCTCATACTCACCACGGTAGAGAATACAGTCATTAATGCATGCATGTATCTTCTGCACCTCCAATCCTAGAGGGAAGACAATCTTCTTTGCTTCGTACGTACTGGCGGGCAATTCGTTATCCTTTGGAAGCATCTTCTTCATAATTTTCAGCAACTTTTCAAATCCCTTGTCAGATAAACCACTCTCTGCTTTCCATTACAGCAATTCCACCGTGCTTCCTAGATTTTTCTGGCCATCTTTGCAATTTGGGTACAAATCCTTTTTGTGATCATCTAACATGCGTTCGAACTTCTCCCTCTCCTTTTCACTTTCATAGTCAATCTGTGCATCAACAATGACCTGACCAAGATCATCAGTGGGCACATCTGATACCCGTTCTTCACCTTCTTCTTCTTCTTCTTCTTCATTATCTTCCATTGTGGTATCGGTGGTTTCAGGGAACTCAGGATAGTTGTCATCATTCTCTTCTTCATCGTTGTCTTCCATCATAACCCCTCTCTCCCCATGCTTGGTCCAACAATTATAGCCGAACATGAAACCAAACCAGAACAGGTGGATGTGAAGGGTCTTTGTGAAGGGGTAATCCTTCTCATTTCAACAACCACCGCATGGACAACACATAAAACCATTCCGCTTGGTGGCCTCAGCCACCTTGAGAAAAGAATGCACGCCTTTAATGAAATCTCCAGAGCATTGATCGGTGTACATCCATTCTCAGCTCATCTGCATTATATAAGTACATATCAAACGCAAATAAAATATACAATTTCTATTTCTATCTCTAATTTTAGTTTGATAAGTAAGAATAAGTTAACAAAACTTTAGTCCCAACTGGTGGGTACAACCGGGACTAAAGGTGGTTTTTGTGTCATCTAACAAAACCGTCGGTGGGATAAGGACGTGTGGGTAACCTTTAGTCCTAGCTGGTGGGTACAACCGGGACTAAAGATGGTTTTGTGTCATCTAACAAAACTGTCGGAGGGATAAGGACGTGTGGGTAACCTTTAGTCCCGGCTGGTGGGTGCAACCGAGACTAAAGCTATTGGCAGGATAAGGATGCATGGGTGGATGCACTGCTCGATGAGATAAAGCATGTAGCGTACGACGCCCCTGTCGGAGGAACAAGACAAAAGTAGAAGCGGTGCCGTGCCTATAAAAGGAGCATCGATACACCATGGCAAGCATAGCTCGAAGGCAGGGAGAGTTTCATCCCCATGGATGGAGGAAAGGGTTGGGAAATCTCCCATGGCGGAGCTTCTCGAAGATGTCGTTGGTGCTCACGCCCTACGGCATCTTCGGAAGCTCCGCCTCGGAAAAATTTCCCTGCAAGCCCGTGAAAGACTCCATCTCCTCTAACAGTTATGGAGGAAAGGGTTGGGAAATCTCTTGTGGTAGAGCTTCCCGAAGATGTCATTGGTGCTCACGCCCTACGGCATCTTTGGAAGCTCTGCCTTGGAAAAATTTCCCTGCAAGCTCGTGAAAGACTCCATCTCCTCTAACAGTGTTGGATAAAGGGTTGGGAAATCTCCCGTGGCGGAGCTTCTCGAAGATGTCATCGGTGCTCACGCCCTACGGCATCTTCAGAAGCTCCGCCTCAGAAAAATTTCCCTGCAAGCCTGTGAAAGACTCCATCTCCTCTAATAGTGTTGGATAAAGGGTTGGGAAATCTCCCGTGGCGGAGCTTCTCGAAGATGTCGTCGGTGCTCACGCCCTACGGCATCTTCGGAAGCTCCACCCTACGGCATCTATCTCTATTTCTATTGCTATTTCTATTTTTCTATTTCTATCTCTATCTCTATTTCTATTTCTATGTTAGCTATGTCTACTTCTATTTTTATTTTTATTTCTATCTCTATCATCTCTCTATCTTTATTTTAATTTTCTATTTAATATTTCTATCTATATCTCTATCTCTACCTCTATTTTTACCTCTATCTTCACCTACTTCTACACATAATCAAATGAACATCTAAATAATTGCTCCCATAAAAAATCACAAATCTCTCTACTTCTAGAGCATTAAATGAGCTCAATTACCAATGAAAGATAAAAGCACAAAGTTCCTCACCTTTTAGTCCACTTAGATTGAAGTGGGGACATCAACTTGTGACACAAAATGTTGGTCAAAGAGGATGAACTTGAGCTAGGTTTGTTGCATGAAGAACACTTGAGAGTGGAGAGGGGGAGTGGCTGGCTCGGGGAGGAAGAAGGAGCTGTTTTATATAGGGAAGTCATTAGTCCCGGTTGGTATTACCAACCGGGACCAAAGGGTTGGTCTTTTGTCCTAGTTGGTGTTACCAGCCGGGACTAATGAGTCTGACAACGGTCGGATTCGACCCTAGAGCCTTTAGTCCTGGTTCATATTAAGAACCGGGACTACAGGTTCAAAATGAACCGAGACTAATTGTTTCTGGGGTCCTGCGGCCAAAAAAGCAGTGGGGCCTAGGGCATCAGTCCCGGTTCATATTGCAATTGGGACTAATGCCCTGGGATATTAGGCCGGTTTTCCACTAGTGCTACCTTGGACTATGGGTCCATAGCAGTAGCTAGATGGTTGTCTCCTCCACCATGTGCTTCATGTTTAGATCTCATGAGCTGCCCTACATGATTGAGATCACTGTTATATAATTCTACATGTTTGGTTTGTTAGGATCCGATGAATATTGGTGTTATGATTGAGTTGCTATACTGAAATATATCTTATGTTATCTCTATGTTGTTTATGATCTTGTATGCTCTCCGTTGTTAGTAGCTATCATGGCCGAGTAGTTGCTAGTGACTCCAAGAGGGGGTATTTATGCTCGATAGTGGGTTCATGCCTCTATTTAATCTGGGGGAGTGACAGAAACTCCTAAGGTTGTAGATGTGCTGTTGCTACTAGGGAGAAAACAACATTCATATGCTCAAGGGCATATGCTTTGTTTACATTACACACTTTGCTTAATGCAATTATCTGTTGTTCACAACTTAATACTCATGGGGTGTTCGGATGATATCCCCGGGAGTGGATTATTAGTCATAGATGCAGTTGGATGGTGGTCTTTGTATTTTGTTGTAATGCCCAGAGTAAATCGCATAGTGATCTTCTTGACATATCACGTTATCTTTATTCTATCAATTGCCCAACTGTAATTTATTTACCCAGCATGTGTTATTTATCTTATAGAGAGACACCACTAGTGAACTGTGGACCCCGGTCCTATTTCCATCATATTGCTATCACCTGTTTACTTTACTCGCACTGTTTACTTTACTAGCATAATTCACTGTTTTTCACTCGATACGCTCATACCCTTTGTTTCAAGCAAACCGGTGAGATTGACAACCTCATTGCAAGTTGGGAACAAAGTACTTGGGTGTGTGTGTGCAGGTTCCACGTTGCTACTAGCTAAAGACGCGCTAACTCGTTTTATCGTGAAACGGCGCCCTTGTTGGAGTGTCACTAGGCTACCAAGCATCACCTTCGGTCGTTTGTCTGCTCTTCTCTTGATCGACATACCTTGGTTTCTTAATGAGGGAAAAGACTTGCTGCTGTGCTCATCATACTTTTCGCTTGGAGTTTCCCAACTGCCTGACTATATTAATTATCAACTACACGCCAGACATCAAGCCCTTTTCTGGCGCCGTTGCCGGGGAAGAAGTAGAAGACTTCTGCAAGGGGAGTTTTTCGCACGCACATCCTTTACTTTGTTATTTGTTTTGCTTTACTTTATTTTTACTTGCATTGCTTTATATCAAAAACCCAAAAAAATTATGTAACGACCCAGGATTTTATCAAATTTTGGGGGAAAATTTTTGCTTTTTATTTTGCTTGTGTTGATGGAAATTTCACAGGGATTTAAAACTTTTTGAGTCTATTTGAAAACTTGATTGAAAACTATCTTTGAGAAGGGTCAAGTAGCAAAATACTATTTTGTGCTTATTCAAACCTATGCAAGCTATCTTGCAAAAGGGATATTTACAAAATGACTTATAAAGTTTTCAATGCCAAATGAATGTTTGTAAAATATATTTCAAAACTATTTTTGTAAAGATTATTCTCTGATCTTAAAAGGGATTATTTTAAAATCCTAATTCTACTTTGATTTATGCAAGCAAAGCCTTTTTGCTAAACTTATAAAGCCCTGTATGAAAATCTTGTTTTAATTTGGGAAAGCATGTTTACTACTGGGTTAAAACATTGTGTTGAATTTTAGAAAAATTTAGAAATTGGTTTGAGCCCATTTGGAGCTAAAATGTAAAAGTTATAAGACAAATCACAAAACAGAAATTAGAAAACGTTTCAGAACAAAAAGAAAAAGAGAAAGAAGAAATAAAAATAGAAGAGGGCCTCGGGGAAAGGCTCAGCCCAGTCTAGCCCAACCACAGCGGCCCACCCGAACCCCCGAGCCGGTACCCCATCTATTTTCTCTCCTCTCTCTTACACATGGACCCCACCTGTCGGCTCCATCCCCTCCACCGGCTCCTCTCTCTCTCCCTCCTGGAAATGGTAACCGCCGGCGTTACTCCCCCGCTCTCACCGCACGCTTAATTGCCATCAAGACCCGTCTATAAAAGGCTCCGACACCCCCTCCCTCGTCTCTCTTTTCCTCTTCACACGAGACGCAGCAAGGACGACGCAATTGCTCATCGGAGCTCCGCCCACCTGCAGGCATCTCCGGCCGATTCCGACCTTGCCAGTGAACCCCGCGCCTCCTCCTCTCCCCTATCTCCTTCCCCTCTCTCTGGCGCCCCCCTCTGAAGTTTTTCGTTTGATTTAACTCGCAGCAAATTGAGGTCCTGGCCATCACCCGACGCGCCCACGTCTCCGGCCACACCTCCACATCGACCAAGGACGCGAGAGACTGCGCCGTGGTCACCATCGGGGTCCTCTCGTCGCGGGGAACGTCGTCATCGACTTCTTCTCCTTGGGACACCACCGGAGAGTCGTTGGAGTCGCCTACCTGGCCGCCCTCGCCGGAAAAGGGTCGCCGGAACCCTAGCCCCCACAGTAAGCTGCCCCCTCTTCTCTGTGATCCGTCGGATCAAGATCCAAAGGACCCAGTTAGATCACTTAAGTGAAGAGGTACGGGATGATCAGATCCGTCCAATCTCCTTTTAATCCAACGCACCAGAGGCATGATCCAAACGAAGGGGTACCCTCCAATCAGAGTCAGCCACGTGTCGGTCTGCGAATCAAACAGAAATCAAAATAGAATTTAGAAATTAGATTTCAACTCAATCTTGTAAAATCCATATCTTTTGATCCCTGCATCCAAAAATAGCAAATAAGATACCGTTGGAATCCTTGAAACTTGTAAAATCCAGTGGTACCATAAAATCTTATATTTTATGGGTTCAATTTGAAACTATTTTCAAATTGGCTTCAAACCTTCTGTTAGCAAGTTAAATCCATATCTTTAGTTTTGTCCATCCAAAAATTACAAATTTGTAGTCTTTGGATTCCTCTCAACTTGTAGAACATCATAGAATCAAGAAAATCCAAATTTGATACGTGCACACACTTTGTGCATTCAAATTTGTCCGAATCACTATTATGGTGATAATTCAATTTCTAAAATTTATTTTAGAATGATTCCAATTGCAGTAGCTTTGTTTTACTGCAAGCTATCCAGTAGCATCACTCCCATAATTTCTTGAACCACTTCAAAATTAGTCAAATTCTAATGTGAGGATTTGAGTAATTTCCATTATAAGAATGAATCTATTTCTGTTCAGTAATGTTTCCTTCTACCCTAGCAAGACTTATAATCATACCTAGCTATCCAATATCATCTTGAGATCACTTTGATCCAATGCCATATCTATCTAAACAACATCTTGACCAAGACCATCCACTTAGACCTATCTTGTATAGTACTCACTTATTCAAATTACAAATGTGTCATTTGAGTAAAGTGTGATACATCTCAATCATAGATACTATTCTTACTATCTTTGGTGTTGATCAAATCAACATTATAGCATCTATCCAATACTCCATGTACCCAATAGAAACCTTAAACCATAATCTCAAATGTTATCTACCCATACTCAATCATCTGTCCACCTGATCCTGATTTCATGTGTATAACTATTCAATTAACAAATGAGTTAATTGAGTAACTCAATGCTTCATGAACCCTAGCCCATTGCCTAAGTGTAATATATACTATTTAAGAATAATTGTTATCACACTTATTCAATAGTATTGCTATTGCACTATTTTATCTCTTATGTGATTTACCCACATGAGATATTCCAAGATTCATTATGCTTTGATAAAGCATAAAGATCTCACTCATTATACTTTGTCTAATTCATGTACTCAAATTGCAATTGTGCTACTTGAGTAGAATATGAATTCATCTCAAACCTAGACCTTGCTAATGTGGAGCTATTATAACCAGTACCATAGTATGTGTTATACACCATGTTGGTCAAATGAACCAGTTGAGCCATGTCCTCAAATATCAATCATACACACCCAATCCTATGTGTAACTTATACTATTATGAATAAGTGTTGTCACACTTTATTCAGTAGTGTTCGGTTGCACTATTCTATACCTATGTGAATATATTCACATGAGAGTATTCTAAACTCTATTTATGCCTATGCCAAGCCCAGGATTATTATCATTACATTGTAATCTTGGAGTATCAATCTTTTCCAATCACTTGACCGTCTCCCTCCAATGCCTACTTAGTTTCATTCACATGTGTTGAACTATTCAACTTGCAAATGTGCTAATTGAGTAGTACAAGTATTCTTAAAACCTAGCCTAGTGCCTAAGTGTGATATATACTATTTAAAGAATAAATGTTGTTACACTTATTCAAATAGTATTGTGGTCGCACTACCCCCCACCTATGTGATCTATTTCACATGAGCTACTCTGAAACTCATTTATGCTTTAATAAAGCATAAAAACTTCGTCAATTATATTTTTGCCTAGACCAATTATCTCTCCAATCGTATTGACTTTTCCCAACTAAGCTCCCAAATTCATATCCCACAATTCATATTTCCTTTGCCATATCTTTCTATCCTAACATCTAAATAAATCTAAATTGTTAAACAAACACCTTTCAATTGTTTGTTTGTTTGATTGTGTTTGTATGGATTGTTTATGGTATGCTATTTCTTGTGCTATAGTTTGTGCGAAGAGCTACGTGCTTAGTTGAGAGAAGTGGAAAGATCATAATCTTCAAAAGGCAAGTGGCACACATGTTCCCTACCCATTTTACTTATGCATTAGTTATTCACCTCTTGTAGTATGCATGATAGGTGTTTTACTCAACTGTTTTATCAAATGCTTAGATCCTAGTAGTGTGTAGCTACCCCTCAAACCCCACCTGATAGGATGCTAAATACTTTGTTAACCTTGATGCCATGCTATGATCACTTGAAAAGTGTTTTATGAAAAGTTAAGAACTTCAACTAAAATGAAACACCTGGGTGGATTGGTATGTGGAAGGTGGTGATGTTGAGTGGCGACCTGGGGCTACACTACGTGTAGTTGCTGCCTGGGCGTACACTTGTGGATGGCCACCCAGGAATAAAGAGATGGCTATGTCTTCCATGCTTAGCGTACTTCCAGTGCAGCCTTATGACATTATGGGCTCTGTCTTGACTGATTAGAATGTGGGAGTGCAACTAGGTGCGAGAAGATGGTGGTAGATGAATTATAGGTTGGGAGCGGATCTTGCCAGTTAGTTGCCCTCTCCTTCTAAAAGGTCTCGTTTCAATTCATGTATGGGCATGAAATGAATCGTAAGGTGAAAGTGCACAACCCTTGCAAGGTGTTTAAATCTAATCGATTAGCCGTGTCCTCGGTTATGGACAATTGAGTCTCTAGACATGGAATGTACGGAATAATCTCATCACCGATTCTGAATTATTAAAATCTGTCTAGAAACCTCTAGGTAGGAACTAAGGACCATACACTCCAAGAAGTGGTGGTGCCTGAGGTTCCGAACTTTGTTGAGTTATGCCCAGAACTACATACCGGCCAGTATGTAATGTATGGGGGTTGTCTTGACCCTTGAAAAATAAAATTTGTTGAAAGAAAGTTTTAAAATGGATTATAGGATAAAATTGGCTTTATGCAAATCAGCCTATGAGATCCACCAGCCAAATGTCATGTAGTATAGTCTTTCCACAAAATGCCACCAAATATGTGTCATTTGCCAGTACATCATTGTACTGACCCCTCTGGGGCTGCATATTCAAACGTGCAGGTTTTATTTCGAGTAAGGAACCAGGAGTAGGATCTCGAGCTTACATTCCAACACGTCTGCCTGTGGCACTTGATGAAGATGGAAGCCCACTGCAATCTATGCTTTATGCTGTGTACTCGTAAGGTTGAATACCCATGTAACTAGATTTACGTTGTAATATTGATGCTATTGCAATGATTACTTATTTTGTACTGTGGTGCTATCTACTGATCCAGGGAATGGCACAGATACACAGGAGTTCTGCCTTTAGTAAAAGGCGGGGCGTCACAGAATGGTATCAGAGCATAGTGTTGCCTGTAGGATCGAGACCCTAGGTTTGGAATTAGAAATAGGAAGACCCTAGGATAAAATTCTCTATCTCATCTTACTTCTATTTATTAAAGAAAAATGTTTGCATTTTGAACTCCTTGTATTCTCTCCTACTTCCTCTCCAAATGTTTCTTAATACTATAGCTGACCCTACCCTGAAATCATCGACAAAGGATAGAAGATCACAATGAGCCAGAAGTGTGAGACTGATACTCCATATATTTCCTTGACTCAATATAAAGGAGCTTGGAGAAAGACTCAAGTGGAGACTTCATAATACTCAGCAAGACCTCAAGGAAGAAAAGGAAGACACTACTACATTGAAGGCTACCATAAACCAACTTCAAGGAGACATGGGAAAGTTGGTATCTGAACTTAGTGTTCAAGGAGACCTCATCAAAACCAAGGACGAGCAAATTACCAATCTACTGAAGCAGCTGAACCAGAACAATGGATCTGCTTTGGAGAGTACTAAGAAGCCTTAGTTGGACCTCCATTTAAGAAATTTTAATAAGCAATGACGTGTAATAAACGTTATGGTCATACCGACTTGTGGATGATCGTACCTTCCCATTTGTTTGAAAACTAGTTTGCTTGTCATGATGAATGTTTGTTAGATATTGCTTGTAGGATAAATTGTTTTGATCTGTTATTTTGGGTAAGATTTTCTTCTTTAGATCCCTTCTATCTAATTCTCATCTATGCTAAGACCTAAACTTGTCCTAAAACCCAAACCAAAGTTTTCTCAAGGACAAAACAACTACAAGGACCCTCAGTTGGAGATAAGGATAAAGAGTACTACGAGATGGAATAACTAAAGGATACCTCGCAAACAATAAGAAGACACCCCAAGGTGTAGCTAATGTGGAAGTAATACTATTCAACCACCTCCTGCAAGAAAGGTGGAAAGAGCAAACAGAGCAATGGAAAGAGCTAACAGAGCAATGGAAAGAGCAAATAGAGCAATGGAAAGGATTTTATTTCCTCTTAAATGGCAAACCAAAGGATCTACAACTTAAAGTTTATTGCCATGAGCTTTGTTGAAAACCTCTAGCTAGGAACGATAGATTTTGTTTTCAAAATTCAAAATAGAATTGGGAGCTTGATTCCAATTTTAACAAAATTTTTGTTTAAAAAGCTAGTGAGGTTGACCAAGAGTTAGAATGCGAGATGCACCAAACCAAATACAAGGTAATGATTGAGTGCGACATGGATTCGCGCCCATGACGACTACTCATATTGTTCGCTCTTGTATGAGGAACGGTAAATCTAGAGAGACATACCTACATGAGAGACGACGCCGTTTAAACCATAACCTTAGGAGGATAATATGTTACATCCCTTATAGTGAGCCAGTGTGGCCAAAAACGTAGGAATACGGTGAGAATTTGACTTTTGAACGTCTACACGAATCAGAAATGTTTTGCTCAGTGGGCTTTGAATACGAAGACTGTTCAGCTTCGGCTACTACCTATTCAGCTACCTCCCCGAGCCTATAAAAGAGAGATCACTCCTCTTCAGAAAGTCACAACAGAGACAACCACCACTACCTATGAGATTTCCTCCTGATTTCAAAGCTTTACGCCACCGAAGTCTACCCCATCCCGACCTGCGATGTTATGAAGCAACTCTCCGAATCCCTGAAACTACTTTTGTGCCCATGAGAGCTTCATTAGATCCTTTTTCCCTGAGAAGGAGTTCATCTCCGAGATATGATCAAGTTGTTCAGCGCCTTTCAACAACTATGAAGACGGTTGCTAAAGGAATTCTTAAGGACCATCTGGTACCTGTGGCAAGTAGCATGACTTGCTCCGGTAACTTGAATGGGTTCAACAATGCTGGTTATAAGGCGACCTTTCGTCCCTTAAAGGTGCAAGTATCTCTTACAGAGTCCACCTTGTTTACCCCTATGAAATACATGAGAAGACTACAGAGAGATGCCATCCTAAATCATTGGGATGTGTGGTCTCATCATGTCCGTGGGGCGAGCATGCGGTGCTTGGCACTGAGTTAATTTTGAGATTCTGTAACGAAAATCAGCTAAAAAGCAATAAGGAGTATGATGATAGCCTGTAAGCAATCTTGGCCTTGATGAGGACCGACCAAGAAAAGGCTAGATACATATTCTTGGAAGATGTACAACAACTAGGAAGGTTACTAGAACAGACTGGTATCGTGGAAAATTGAAGAGCAGAGTGGTATAAGGAAGCAACCATAAGATGAAGAACCTCTAAGGATGAGGATAAGAAAGTTGAGATGATGAGAGTATACCCTCTCAGCTTGGTCTTCTGAATGACCCAAAGAGGAGACAACTCATCTTGGTCCTCTGATTGAACCAAAGAGTGACTCCTCAGTGTCCAAAGTAGTTCAACAACTACCCCGTTGGATAGAAAGCTCTACAATAGAATAAGGTTACCTCAAGCAACCCCATAAGGAAGGTTGGTGCCTGGATTTGTGAATAGACACCCACCGATTGTAAATGAAGATGTGGACTACCTCGTTGAAGACAACACGATGGATGATATCTGCTTATCACTAGAATTGGATGGAACCCTTGGTGTGCCCACTTTTGAACATAGTTGTGAACATCAAAACTTCTGAGAAGGACGATTCAGAGAAAATGGCACAACAGTGAATGCAAGCTGAGAACAAAATGCAAGTGCCTAAGGAAGCATCAAGACACCACCAAGAGGATTTTTCTTTTAAGGGTGGTAGCCACCCAGGTACCTAAACCCAGATAACCTAAACCTACTTTCTTTCTAGCCTCTTCAATCTCGAGGACGAGATTTCTTTAAGGGTGGTAGTCTGTAACGACCCAGGATTTTATCAAATTTTGGGGGAAATTTTTTGCTTTTTATTTTGCTTGTGTTGATTGAAATTTCACAGGGATTTAAAACTTTTTGAGTCTATTTGAAAACTTGATTGAAAACTATCTTAAACTTTCTATTATTTTTCTTGAAGAACTTCTTTGAGAAGGGTCAAGTAGCAAAATACTATTTTGTGCTTATTCAAACCTATGCAAGCTATCTTGCAAAAGGGATATTTACAAAATGACTTATAAAGTTTTCAATGCCAAATGAATGTTTGTAAAATATATTTCAAAACTATTTTTGTAAAGATTATTCTCTGATCTTAAAAGGGATTATTTTAAAATCCTAATTCTACTTTGATTTATGCAAGCAAAGCCTTTTTGCTAAACTTATAAAGCCCTTTATGAAAATCTTGTTTTAATTTGGGAAAGCATGTTTACTACTGGGTTAAAACATTGTGTTGAATTTTAGAAAAATTTAGAAATTGGTTTGAGCCCATTTGGAGCTAAAATGTAAAAGTTATAAGACAAATCACAAAACAGAAATTAGAAAACGTTTCAGAACAAAAAGAAAAAGAGAAAGAAGAAATAAAAATAGAAGAGGGCCTCGGGGAAAGGCTCAGCCCAGTCTAGCCCAACCACAGCGGCCCACCCGAACCCCGAGCCGGTACCCCATCTATTTTCTCTCCTCTCTCTTACACATGGACCCCACCTGTCGGCTCCATCCCCTCCACCGGCTCCTCTCTCTCTCCCTCCTGGAAATGGTAACCGCCGGCGTTACTCCCCCGCTCTCACCGCACGCTTAATTGCCATCAAGACCCGTCTATAAAAGGCTCCGACACCCCCTCCCTCGTCTCTCTTTTCCTCTTCACACGAGACGCAGCAAGGACGACGCAATTGCTCATCGGAGCTCCGCCCACCTGCAGGCATCTCCGGTCGATTCCGACCTTGCCAGTGAACCCCGCGCCTCCTCCTCTCCCCTATCTCCTTCCCCTCTCTCCGGCGCCCCCCTCTGAATTTTTTCGTTTGATTTAACTCGCAGCAAATTGAGGTCCTGGCCATCACCCGACGCGCCCACGTCTCCGGCCACACCTCCACGTCGACCAAGGACGCGAGAGACTGCGCCGTGGTCACCATCGGGGTCCTCTCGTCGCGGGGAATGTCGTCATCGACTTCTTCTCCTCGGGACACCACCGGAGAGTCGTTGGAGTCGCCTACCTGGCCGCCCTCGCCGGAAAAGGGTCGCCGGAACCCTAGCCCCCACAGTAAGCTGCCCCCTCTTCTCTGTGATCCGTCGGATCAAGATCCAAAGGACCCAGTTAGATCACTTAAGTGAAGAGGTACGGGATGATCAGATCCGTCCAATCTCCTTTTAATCCAACGCACCAGAGGCATGATCCAAACGAAGGGGTACCCTCCAATCAGAGTCAGCCACGTGTCGGTCTGCGAATCAAACAGAAATCAAAATAGAATTTAGAAATCAGATTTCAACTCAATCTTGTAAAATCCATATCTTTTGATCCCTGCATCCAAAAATAGCAAATAAGATACCGTTGGAATCCTTGAAACTTGTAAAATCCAGTGGTACCATAAAATCTTATATTTTATGGGTTCAATTTGAAACTATTTTCAAATTGGCTTCAAACCTTCTGTTAGCAAGTTAAATCCATATCTTTAGTTCTGTCCATCCAAAAATTACAAATTTGTAGTCTTTGGATTCCTCTCAACTTGTAGAACATCATAGAATCAAGAAAATCCAAATTTGATACGTGCACACACTTTGTGCATTCAAATTTGTCCGAATCACTATTATGGTGATAATTCAATTTCTAAAATTTATTTTAGAATGATTCCAATTGCAGTAGCTTTGTTTTACTGCAAGCTATCCAGTAGCATCACTCCCATAATTTCTTGAACCACTTCAAAATTAGTCAAATTCTAATGTGAGGATTTGAGTAATTTCCATTATAAGAATGAATCTATTTCTGTTCAGTAATGTTTCCTTCTACCCTAGCAAGACTTATAATCATACCTAGCTATCCAATATCATCTTGAGATCACTTTGATCCAATGCCATATCTATCTAAACAACATCTTGACCAAGACCATCCACTTAGACCTATCTTGTATAGTACTCACTTATTCAAATTACAAATGTGTCATTTGAGTAAAGTGTGATACATCTCAATCATAGATACTATTCTTACTATCTTTGGTGTTGATCAAATCAACATTATAGCATCTATCCAATACTCCATGTACCCAATAGAAACCTTAAACCATAATCTCAAATGTTATCTACCCATACTCAATCATCTGTCCACCTGATCCTGATTTCATGTGTATAACTATTCAATTAACAAATGAGTTAATTGAGTAACTCAATGCTTCATGAACCCTAGCCCATTGCCTAAGTGTAATATATACTATTTAAGAATAATTGTTATCACACTTATTCAATAGTATTGCTATTGCACTATTTTATCTCTTATGTGATTTACCCACATGAGATATTCCAAGATTCATTATGCTTTGATAAAGCATAAAGATCTCACTCATTATACTTTGTCTAATTCATGTACTCAAATTGCAATTGTGCTACTTGAGTAGAATATGAATTCATCTCAAACCTAGACCTTGCTAATGTGGAGCTATTATAACCAGTACCATAGTATGTGTTATACACCATGTTGGTCAAATGAACCAGTTGAGCCATGTCCTCAAATATCAATCATACACACCCAATCCTATGTGTAACTTATACTATTATGAATAAGTGTTGTCACACTTTATTCAGTAGTGTTCGGTTGCACTATTCTATACCTATGTGAATATATTCACATGAGAGTATTCTAAACTCTATTTATGCCTATGCCAAGCCCAGGATTATTATCATTACATTGTAATCTTGGAGTATCAATCTTTTCCAATCACTTGACCGTCTCCCTCCAATGCCTACTTAGTTTCATTCACATGTGTTGAACTATTCAACTTGCAAATGTGCTAATTGAGTAGTACAAGTATTCTTAAAACCTAGCCTAGTGCCTAAGTGTGATATATACTATTTAAAGAATAAATGTTGTTACACTTATTCAAATAGTATTGTGGTCGCACTACCCCCCACCTATGTGATCTATTTCACATGAGCTACTCTGAAACTCATTTATGCTTTAATAAAGCATAAAAACTTCGTCAATTATATTTTTGCCTAGACCAATTATCTCTCCAATCATATTGACTTTTCCCAACTAAGCTCCCAAATTCATATCCCACAATTCATATTTCCTTTGCCATATCTTTCTATCCTAACATCTAAATAAATCTAAATTGTTAAACAAACACCTTTCAATTGTTTGTTTGTTTGATTGTGTTTGTATGGATTGTTTATGGTATGCTATTTCTTGTGCTATAGTTTGTGCGAAGAGCTACGTGCTTAGTTGAGAGAAGTGGAAAGATCATAATCTTCAAAAGGCAAGTGACACACATGTTCCCTACCCATTTTACTTATGCATTAGTTATTCACCTCTTGTAGTATGCATGATAGGTGTTTTACTCAACTGTTTTATCAAATGCTTAGATCCTAGTAGTGTGTAGCTACCCCTCAAACCCCACCTGATAGGATGCTAAATACTTTGTTAACCTTGATGCCATGCTATGATCACTTGAAAAGTGTTTTGTGAAAAGTTAAGAACTTCAACTAAAATGAAACACCTGGGTGGATTGGTATGTGGAAGGTGGTGATGTTGAGTGGCGACCTGGGGCTACACTACGTGTAGTTGCTGCCTGGGCGTACACTTGTGGATGGCCACCCAGGAATAAAGAGATGGCTATGTCTTCCATGCTTAGCGTACTTCCAGTGCAGCCTTATGACATTATGGGCTCTGTCTTGACTGATTAGAATGTGGGAGTGCAACTAGGTGCGAGAAGATGGTGGTAGATGAATTATAGGTTGGGAGCGGATCTTGCCAGTTAGTTGCCCTCTCCTTCTAAAAGGTCTCGTTTCAATTCATGTATGGGCATGAAATGAATCGTAAGGTGAAAGTGCACAACCCTTGCAAGGTGTTTAAATCTAATCGATTAGCCGTGTCCTCGGTTATGGACAATTGAGTCTCTAGACATGGAATGTACGGAATAATCTCATCACCGATTCTGAATTATTAAAATCTGTCTCGAAACCTCTAGGTAGGAACTAAGGACCATACACTCCAAGAAGTGGTGGTGCCTGAGGTTCCGAACTTTGTTGAGTTACGCCCAGAACTACATACCGGCCAGTATGTAATGTATGGGGGTTGTCTTGACCCTTGAAAAATAAAATTTGTTGAAAGAAAGTTTTAAAATGGATTATAGGATAAAATTGGCTTTATGCAAATCAGCCTATGAGATCCACCAGCCAAATGTCATGTAGTATAGTCTTTCCACAAAATGCCACCAAATATGTGTCATTTGCCAGTACATCATTGTACTGACCCCTCTGGGGCTGCATATTCAAACGTGCAGGTTTTATTTCGAGTAAGGAACCAGGAGTAGGATCTCGAGCTTACATTCCAACACGTCTGCCTGTGGCACTTGATGAAGATGGAAGCCCACTGCAATCTATGCTTTATGCTGTGTACTCGTAAGGTTGAATACCCATGTAACTAGATTTACGTTGTAATATTGATGCTATTGCAATGATTACTTATTTTGTACTGTGGTGCTATCTATTGATCCAGGGAATGGCACAGATACACAGGAGTTCTGCCTTTAGTAAAAGGCGGGGCGTCACAAATTAGAATCCTTAGTAGTTGTTATTTATTTACTTTAGTTCATTATGTTGTTCCCTAAGTACGTTCTGGAGGACCTCTCAGTAGGTAGTGGTTCAATTATTAGGAAAGATAACATTGAGGAGTTCTTTAATCACATTAGTATGCATAAAGAAGTTGAGGAAAAGTCTTTGGTTGAGCTCGCTCCTAGTATTGAAGTTGCTTTTGCTTATTTAATTCACATGTTGGAAGCTAGGTTTGCTAGCCTTAATCCTTTTATGCAACACATGTTCCTTAAGCTTCATGAAATTGAAGATCCTAAAAAGAAAGCCTTTATCTTAGAAACTTTGCGCTTAGAATTTAAAGATTTTGCCATTGAATCTAGGAGAGTTCTTAAGCGTTTCAATAAACTTGGTTCACCTATAAAGGTTATTAGCACAAACAATGAAGGAACCGAAATACCTTTACCTAGGAAGCTCTTGGGATTGTATGAAGCTTTCGAAAATAATTTTAACTGGATCTGTCCCAAAAATCTTTTTAGTGATTTGAGTGAACCAAAGCGTGATCACAAAGGGTCTTCAAAAACTTATGTTGATGAAATACAATGCCTTATTGATAAGACCTCTGCAGTTGATCTTAATGCTTCTTCTAAAATTACTTGATTCGCAATTTTCTGCGCCTAGCTCAAAGGCGTTAAAGAAAAGCACTCTTGGGAGATAACCCAATGTTTTCTATTCAGTACTTTTTCTTTTATTTGAGTCTTGGAAGTCATTACTACTGTGATGACTGCTCCTTATCATTTTTATTTCATTGTTGTGCCAAGAGAAGCCTCTAATTTGAGTGAGGTAAAGATTTGGGGATGTTGCTGTCCTGAAACTATTTTCGGTGCTGCACCGTAAAATTTCGTGAAATTCTTTGTATATATTTTGGACCTGCGATTTCTTGTGCATATGCCCTAGGTTATATCCAAACTTTCATTAGTTGAACACTTTTTGATTTGAGCAATAGAAAACCCTCTAAAAATTTGACCTTTGTCAGCTATTCTGTTTTGACAAATTTCTGCCACTATTTGTTTTTGCCACTTTATCGCTTTCTTTGCGAGTTCTTTTGATCACAGAACTTTTGGGGAAGTTGCTACAGTAGTATATGCTATATATGTGGTGTTTTAGGTTGAAACCTGAAGCAAAAATAGGTTGATTATATGTTACTAGTCATCAACTGTCACATCCCAAAAATTTGGAATGTGAAAAATAAATAAAATAGGAACCATGCATGTTTGAATTGATTGAAATTTCACAAGGAATTAAAACTTTTTGCCTTATTCAAAAACCATATTGGAAAACCATTTCAATCTTTCTTTTATTCCTTAAAGAACTACTTTGAGAAAATAGAATTCTCAAAATATTAAATTAGCATTTACCCAAACCTATGCAAACTCAATGCAAGGGAACATTTACAAAAAGTTTTTATATCAAATAAAGTTTGCTATGCCAAAGGAATGTTTGAAAATAAATTTCAAAAACTATTTGTTTTATAAAGTTTAATCTCGGAAATTTAAAAGGATTATTTTCAAACCATTTCTATTATGCAAATAAGCCCTTTGGCTAATTTATAAAGTTTTATTTAAAAATCTTGCTTTATTATGAAAACATGTTTCTTACTGTTCTGACTTGTTGCCTTGAATTTTAGAAACTTTTAGAAATTGGTTTGAATCAATTTGGACCAAATTTGAAGAAGTTATGGAAGAAATAAGAAAACAGAAAAAGAAAAAGAAGGAAAAAAAATATATAAGGGCCCCGGGTAACGGTTCAGCCCAGCAGCAGAAGTGGCCCGCGGCCCAGTAAGCAAACTGAAACGGTACCCTCTTCTTTTCTCTCTCTCCTGCTGACAGTGGACCCCACCTGTCATCCCTTACCTTCGGCGAAAATCACGCCGGTGACCGAGTCCGAAGACACCGCGATCCTCCAGCGTTAATACGCCCGAATCCCTGCCTCTTTTGCCTCCGCGCCCAGCCTACTTAAACCCCCTCCCTCTCCTCACCAGTTCCCCTCTTCTCCCTCTCCGAACCATGCTGCTAGATTAGCGAAATCTCTCGCCGGAGCCTGCAGATGTCTGCGGCCTAACCTGCTGGTTTCCGACGATTCCAGGTAAGCCCGCCCCCAATCCTCCCCCCTAAACTCCTTACCTTGATCCGGCGTGTCCTCTGAAGCCGTCGCCTTGTCGAAACATGCAGCAAAACGATGCCAGCGCCAACTCCTGAAGCTCGCCGTCGCCTGAAGCTCCTCCAGCGGCTTCTCCTCTGCATCCCAGGAAGAGGAGCTCGACTCCGAGGACGCCACCGAACTCCCCTCGCTCGTCTACAGCTCGTCCACGTCTTCATCACCTCGGGGAACCGCCGGAAGTTCGCCGGACATCACCTCCAGTGCCGCCTCGCCGCCGGTGTTGACCAAATCCCGGTGAGCTTCCCCTCCACTTCTTCTGCACCGTTAGATCCAGATCTAGAGGGCATAATAGATCACTTAACTCAATCGGTATGAAACAATCTGGACCGTCAAATACCCTTCAGATCCAATGGCTCAGGAAGCGGATCCGGCCAAACCTGCATCGGCCAATGGCATCACGCCGCGTGGCAGCCCTCTGTTAAACCGAATTTGAATTAGATTTAAAAGAACAGAAATAACCTGAATCTTGTAAAATCAATATCTATTGTTCTATTTATCCAAAAATTGCAAATAATATGTCTATGGATTCCTAAAATTGTGTAGAACACTATTCTGGAATAAAATTTGACTTTTGAACTAGTTAAAAACATTCAAATTTAAATATGTAAATTTGAGTATTTTTGACATAGTTCAAATTCTATAAATCCTTTTTAATTGATTCTTTTTGCAAATGGATCTTGTTGTTATCCTCTATCCAGTAGAACCACTGCAAAAATCATTTGAACTAATTTCATCAAGTATTCAAATTCAAATGGAGATTTGAGTATTTTCTTCATAGATTTAATTCTACAAATATTTTAGGCATAATTCCTTTTGCAAAATTGAATACCTTGAAAACCACCAGAACACTTCACACACATATCTTAGGTATTCAAAGTGAAACTCCTTTAGCACATCCTTTTTGCAAGATTGTGTTATTTGAAACACCTTGCAAATATCAAATCTCTAAATTCCTATCATGCACTTTGTACTATTTGATTTTTGTCCCACTAAGCAAAAAGTGTGAAATAGCCTAGTCCTAATGACCACATAAAATCTACCATGACTTAGTAAAAATCTACTCTCTATTCTTGCCCAAGTGCAAAACTATCAATTCCCTCTCACCCAAAATTCTTCTAAGTATTTAGACTACCTCTCCAACACGATGGCAATTGAGTCTTCCATACCAAGACCATGGAGGAGAAGTTGAAGAAGAAGACAATAGATGAAGTCAAATGAGAAGATCAAGACCAAAGAGCCAAGTCAAGAAGATAGAAGAGATGGACCTCAAGACTTAGAATTTTATTCATCCATCTTCTCCAACCAAGTCTAGAGATCTCGTTGAAAACTAAATTCTACTAAGTGTTGACAACTACTAACAATCTAGAAAACTCCCATCAATCTCTAGCCAATGTTCTCCATCCCTAACATATCAACTCCATGCCTAGTCGTTTGCCCAAATATCACTAAGACAAAAGAAGACTAAGCTAAAAACCAATAAACACCTCTGTTGTCTTGTTTGATTTTGTTGCCTTGGATGGTATGTTTATTTGGTGTTATCTTTTATCTTATAGTTGTACGAAGAGCTACGTGTGTTAACAGAAGTACAATCTTCAGAAGTTTACTAAGGCAAGTGTCATCATCTCCCTGTCCTACAAAAGTATTCTGTCACTTGTAGCATTGTAGTAGAAGATGCATGTGTAGGTGTTACCATAGCTTATGTCTTAGTAGCGTTGTTTCTTTGTTAAGTCTTTTGTCTAGCTGTTGCATTGTCTACTAGAACTGCTGCTGCTATAGGTTGCTTTACACTTGTTTGATGAAGGGATATCACATGTTTTGACTAAGTGTTGAAAACCTTGTTTTTCCAAAAACTAAGAAAACAACTAAGCTCTAACGAATCACCTGGGTGGAAATGGCTGAAAAGGGGTATGTTGAGTGGTTACACCGGGGTTTACCATGTGTATCGCACTTGTGGACGGCCACCCAGGAACAAAGAGATTTGAGACGTTCAATGTCGTGAAGCTTCCAGTGCAACCACAAGACAATATGGGCTCTGTCTTGGTTAAGTAAGCTGCAGGAACTCAAGCCAGGCGGACAGTGGGTGGACTACGGGAACGCGTCCGTTTGGTCTGAGGAAATGCTTCTGAAAGGCCTCGTCTTAGTTTTCTCTTGGCCGTTAGAGGCAAAATGAGTCTCACGGCAAAACAGGTTAACTAAGTCCTGTGGGAAAAGTGCACAACCTCTGCAGAGTGTTAGAACTAAGTACTTAGCCGTGTCCCCGGTTACGGACAATTTTGAGCGACATGACCTCGAAACCGTTCAAGGATCTCATCATGCAAATTTCTTAAATCTAAAACTTGTGGTTTGAACTGGGAATATGGATGGGTGTCCATATGTAGTACTTAAAGTTTTGACCTTGATGTAAGTGTCTATCGACCAGAGTGCCCCGTACGATAACTACGGCCTGTTACCACAGGGATAGCTCACCCAAGTCAAGTCGTTAGGTGTCTGTCGACCAGAGTGTCCCGTACGATAACTACGGCCTATTACCACAGGGATAGATCACCCAAGTCTAGTTAGTCAGTTGAAGGTTTTGCTCAAGGAGTGATAGGATAAGTTCTGCTTAGTGCAATAGGTTTGCAGATCCACCTAGCCAAATATTAATGTAAGTGTCAGGTTTCCATTGGTGTCCACCAAATAATGACAACTTGCCAATACAATTCAAGTGTATTGACCCTTTGTGGCTGCAACGTTTCATGTTGCAGGTTTTGACGTTAAGAAAGGTACGACAGGGTTACGAGTCTATCCGCAACATGTTCGCCTGTGGCACATGAAGAAGAAGGACTCCATGCTAGATTCACTTTCCGTTGTAATTTCTGAAAGCTCTATGTTATGAGCATTGTAAAGTTCTCATTTGTAATTGATGGATCATGCGATGTAATAAAATGACCTTTGTTTCTTGATATTTCATCTAGTACTGTGTGTGCTGGTAAGTGATCCTGGACTAGCACAAAATAAAGCACAGGTACGCTACAAGATGGTATCAGAGCCAGGTTGTGTTGCCCTTAGGTTCGTAACCCTAGGATTGGACAAAGACCCCTTAGAAAAATAGGAGTTGCTCTTATTTCTAAGTTCAAAATTTACACACACTTTTCCTCGTAAACTCTTCCCTTCGTCATTTTTTTGCCTCTACTTCTCTTCATTTCAACTCAAAGACGAAGAGCTTCAACTTCGACACCTCAAAGGACTTCAAGATCCACCCATCTCTGTCATCAAGGGAAGCAAACTGAAGAAGTCTAGAAGGAACTGTCAAAGCATCAATAGTTGTAGGACTTAGAAATTTTTTTACAAGGATCTTGATAACAATAGGACCAATGAACTGTTTTGCAAACGATGAGCTACTTGCCCAACTCAAGGAGAAGGAGAAGGTATCCTGAGAACAAGAAGAGAAGGTCATGTTCAAAATGAGCAAAGGAAGATGAGAAAGATATTAGGAAGGCCCTAGGATGAAAAATCTATCTAATTTGGTATTTATTAGAAAGGTGCTTGCAATTTTAACTTCTTCTATTCTCATCTACTTCACGTTAAAAAAAATACTTTCTCATTCTTTAGAGATCTTATTCCATGAAGACTATCAAGAAGAGATTGATGCTCCATATCATTCCTCGACTCTACAAGAAGTACTACATGGATGCTATCGAAGAGCTTGGAGGAAGACTCAAGTATAGACTACACAACACCTAGAAGGACCCCAAAGATGAAAGGAGTAGACTACTAACTGGAAGACATCCAAGAAGCTCTAGTTGGACCCCCATTTAAGATCTATGTAAGAATGACATCGTAATACATTATGATCATATCAAACTGTGATATGATCATATTAGTTTGTTTGCGGTTGAATGATGTTGTTTGATGTGACAAATTCTTGTTAGATCTTGATTGTAAGAAGAATTACCTTGAGCTGCAGTGTTGGGTAGGAATTTTCTTTAGATCCCTTCTGTCTATTCTCATCTTATTAAAACCCAAACAAGTGTTTCTTGACAAGCCTCCATGAAGACAATAACATTGACAGATCCAGCTAAGATGCTCAGTATTAAGAAGAAGCATAGAACAAGAGATGGCAAACCGAAGGACCTTCAAGCTAGGAGACCTTGCCATATGAGAGTTTACGCAAACCACTAGCTAAGGATCGATAGTTTTGTTTTCTAAGCTTCTCAGCAAAAAAATTGAAACATGGATTCATTATCCATAGAATCTTTTGTCAAAACTAGCAAGGTGACCAAGAGTTAGAATGCGAGATTCAATAAACCATATATGAAGTAATGATTTGGGTGTAGGATGGATTGATCACCATTCGTACTACTCTTATTATTCGCTCTCATAACATTGGCTTTGCGAATCTTGAGTGACATACCTACAAGAGGGACGACGTTGTTAAGCCTAAACCTAGGAGGATAGAATATTATACCCTCGTTATAGTAAGCCAGTGGCCAAACATAGGAATACGGTGAGAACTTTGACTTTTGAACAGCTTCACATTAAAATAGAAGCGTTTGCTCATTGGACTTGAAGACGAAGACTGTTCAACTTTGATGACCGCCCGTTCAGTTCATCTTCCCGACTTTTCGTTTCAACTTCCCCGTAGCCTGTTCGACTACCTTCCTGAGCCTATAAAAGGGACACCATTTTTCTCCAGAAAGTCACCACCGAGACAGCCACCACTACCTATGAGATTGCCTCCTGATTCCGAAGCTTTTCGCCACCGAAGTCTACCCCATCCCGAACTACGACGTCATGAAGCAGCTTCCCGAACCCTCGAAACTACCTTCTTGCCCATGAGAGCTTCGTTAGATTCCGCTTTCCCGCAAAGGAGTTCACCTTCAAGATATGATCAAGAAGTTCAGCGCCCTTCGACAACTATGAAGACAGTTGCTAAAGGAATTCTTAAGGACCATCTGGTACCAGTGGCAAGCAGCCTGACTTGCTCCGATAACTTGAATGGGTTCAACAATGCTGGTTATAAGGTGACCTTCCGTTCCTTAAAGATGCCAGTGCCTCTTACAGAGACCACCTTGGTTACCCCTATGAAGTGCTTGAGAAGACCGCAGAGAGATGCCATCCTAACTCATGGGATGTGTGGTCTCATCATGTTCGTGGAGCAAGCATGCAGCACTTGCACCGAGTTATCCTCTGAGATTCTGCAATGAAAATCAGCTAAAAGCAACAAGGAGTATGGTGATGGCCTGTATATCTTGGACCTGATGAGGACTGACCAAGAAAAGGCTAGATACACATTCTTGGAAGAGGAGACAACTCAGCCTGGTCCTCTGATTGAACCAAAGAGTGACTCCTCAGTGTCAAAAGTAGTTCAACAACTACCCCGCTGGAGAATAGTCACCCACCTATTGTATGAAGGTGTGGACTACCTTGTTGAAGACAACGCGATGGATGATATCTGCCTATCACCAGAATTGGATGGAACCTTGGTGTGCCCACTTTTGGACACAGCCGAGAGCGTCAGAAGATTCTGATGAGGATAATCCAAGGAAAAGGCCCAACGGTGAATTCAAGCTGGGAACAAAATGCAACTACCTGAGGAGGCGTCAAGATACCGTCAAGAGAGATTTCTTTTAAGGGTGGTAGCCACCTAGATTTCCATACCTATATTTTCTTCTAGCCTCTCCAAATCTCGGGACGAGATTTCTTTTAAGGGTGGTAGTCTGTCACATCCCAAAAATTTGGAATGTGAAAAATAAATAAAATAGGAACCATGCATGTTTGAATTGATTGAAATTTCACAAGGAATTAAAACTTTTTGCCTTATCAAAAACCATATTGGAAAACCATTCAATCTTTCTTTTATTCCTTAAAGAACTACTTTGAGAAAATAGAATTCTCAAAATATTAAATTAGCATTTACCCAAACCTATGCAAACTCAATGCAAGGGAACATTTACAAAAAGTTTTTATATCAAATAAAGTTTGCTATGCCAAAGGAATGTTTGAAAATAAATTTCAAAAACTATTTGTTTTATAAAGTTTAATCTCGGAAATTTAAAAGGATTATTTTCAAACCATTTCTATTATGCAAATAAGCCCTTTGGCTAATTTATAAAGTTTTTATTTAAAATCTTGCTTTATTATGAAAACATGTTTCTTACTGTTCTGACTTGTTGCCTTGAATTTTAGAAACTTTTAGAAATTGGTTTGAATCAATTTGGACCAAATTTGAAGAAGTTATGGAAGAAATAAGAAAACAGAAAAAGAAAAAGAAGGAAAAAAATATATATATAAGGGCCCCGGGTAACGGTTCAGCCCAGCAGCAGAAGTGGCCCGCGGCCCAGTAAGCAAACTGAAACGGTACCCTCTTCTTTTCTCTCTCTCCCGCTGACAGTGGACCCCACCTGTCATCCCTTACCTTCGGCGAAAATCACGCCGGTGACCGAGTCCGAAGACACCGCGATCCTCCAGCGTTAATACGCCGAATCCCTGCCTCTTTTGCCTCCGCGCCCAGCCTACTTAAAACCCCCTCCCTCTCCTCACCAGTTCCCCTCTCTCCCTCTCAAACCATGCTGCTAGATCAGCGAAATCTCTCGCCGGAGCCTGCAGATGTCTGCGGCCTAACCTGCTGGTTTCCGACGATTCCATGTAAGCCCGCCCCCAATCCTCCCCCCTAAACTCCTTACCTTGATCCGGCGTGTCCTCTGAAGCCGTCGCCTTGTCGAAACATGCAGCAAAACGATGCCAGCGCCAACTCCTGAAGCTCGCCGTCGCCTGAAGCTCCTCCAGCGGCTTCTCCTCTGCATCCCAGGAAGAGGAGCTCGATTCCGAGGACGCCACCGAACTCCCCTCGCTCGTCTACAGCTCGTCCACGTCTTCATCACCTCGGGGAACCGCCGGAAGTTCGCCGGACATCACCTCCAGTGCCGCCTCGCCGCCGGTGTGACCAAATCCCGGTGAGCTTCCCCTCCACTTCTTCTGCACCGTTAGATCCAGATCTAGAGGGCATAATAGATCACTTAACTCAATCGGTATGAAACAATCTGGACCGTCAAATACCCTCAGATCCAATGGCTCAGGAAGCGGATCCGGCCAAACCTGTATCGGCCAATGGCATCACGCCGCATGGCAGCCCTCTGTTAAACCGAATTTGAATTAGATTTAAAGAACAGAAATAACCTGAATCTTGTAAAATCAATATCTATTGTTCTATTTATCCAAAAATTGCAAATAATATGTCTATGGATTCCTAAAATTGTGTAGAACACTATTCTGGAATAAAATTTGACTTTTGAACTAGTTAAAAACATTCAAATTTAAATATGTAAATTTGAGTATTTTGACATAGTTCAAATTCTATAAATCCTTTTTAATTGATTCTTTTTGCAAATGGATCTTGTTGTTATCCTCTATCCAGTAGAACCACTGCAAAAATCATTTGAACTAATTTCATCAAGTATTCAAATTCAAATGGAGATTTGAGTATTTTTCTTCATAGATTTAATTCTACAAATATTTTAGGCATAATTCCTTTTGCAAAATTGAATACCTTGAAAACCACCAGAACACTTCACACACATATCTTAGGTATTCAAAGTGAAACTCCTTTAGCACATCCTTTTTGCAAGATTGTGTTATTTGAAACACCTTGCAAATATCAAATCTCTAAATTCCTATCATGCACTTTGTACTATTGATTTTTGTCCCACTAAGCAAAAGTGTGAAATAGCCTAGTCCTAATGACCACATAAAATCTACCATGACTTAGTAAAAAATCTACTCTCTATTCTTGCCCAAGTGCAAAACTATCAATTCCCTCTCACCCAAAATTCTTCTAAGTATTTAGACTACCTCTCCAACACGATGGCAATTGAGTCTTCCATACCAAGACCATGGAGAGAAGTTGAAGAAGAAGACAATAGATGAAGTCAAATGAGAAGATCAAGACCAAAGAGCCAAGTCAGAAGATAGAAGAGATGGACCTCAAGACTTAGAATTTTATTCATCCATCTTCTCCAACCAAGTCTAGAGATCTCGTGAAAACTAAATTCTACTAAGTGTTGACAACTACTAACAATCTAGAAAACTCCCATCAATCTCTAGCCAATGTTCTCCATCCCTAACATATCAACTCCATGCCTAGTCGTTTGCCCCAAATATCACTAAGACAAAAGAAGACTAAGCTAAAAACCACTAAACACCTCTGTTGTCTTGTTTGATTTTGTTGCCTTGGATGGTATGTTTAATTTGGTGTTATCTTTATCTTATAGTTGTACGAAGAGCTACGTGTGTTAACAGAAGTACAATCTTCAGAAGTTTACTAAGGCAAGTGTCATCATCTCCCTGTCCTACAAAGTATTCTGTCACTTGTAGCATTGTAGTAGAAGATGCATGTGTAGGTGTTACCATAGCTTTATGTCTTAGTAGCGTTGTTTTTTTAAGTCTTTGTCTAGCTGTTGCATTGTCTACTAGAACTGCTGCTGCTATAGGTTGCTTTACACTTGTTTTGATGAAGGGATATCACATGTTTTGACTAAGTGTTGAAAACCTTGTTTTTCCAAAAACTAAGAAAACAACTAAGCTCTAACGAATCACCTGGGTGGAAATGGCTGAAAAGGGGTATGTTGAGTGGTTACACCGGGGTTTACCGTGTGTATCGCACTTGTGGACGGCCACCCAGGAACAAAGAGATTTGAGACGTTCAATGTCGTGAAGCTTCCAGTGCAACCACAAGACAATATGGGCTCTGTCTTGGTTAAGTAAGCTGCAGGAACTCAAGCCAGGCGGACAGTGGGTGGACTACGGGAACGCGTCCGTTTGGTCTGAGGAAATGCTTCTGAAAGGCCTCGTCTTAGTTTTCTCTTGGCCGTTAGAGGCAAAATGAGTCTCACGGCAAAATAGGTTAACTAAGTCCTGTGGGAAAAGTGCACAACCTCTGCAGAGTGTTAGAACTAAGTACTTAGCCGTGTCCCCGGTTACGGACAATTTTGAGCGACATGACCTCGAAACCGTTCAAGGATCTCATCATGC
>QXEO01000206.1:0-119777 GCA_007115705.1 Dactylis glomerata | reverse complement strand
AGCTGTGGGAGAAGTTTCATATAAAGCTGGGCCAGGAAGGCCGGCTTTAGCCGGTCCCAGACCGGCTATAGCCGGACTGCTCGTTTTCGAGAGGGGCTCTGCGCCTCTGGACTCAACCGGCTATTTGTCCGGCTATTTCCGGCTGGGCCGGATATTTCAGGCTGGCTATAGCCGGTCTGAGGCCGGCTTTAGCCGGTGTGGCCGGCTTTAGCCGGACTTATCTCCGGCTATAGCCGGACTTCCTGGCTGGCAACGGTCAGATATTTTGGGGGGGTATAAGTACCCCCCTCTTCTTCTCCAACGGGTAGCTCATCCAAATAGAAGAAGACCACCATTGTTGAGCTCTCAAATCAACTAGATCTCCTTCCTCAACCCACCAAAGCTCTTGATCTTTGGAGAATCGAAGGAGAAGACCATCATCTACATCCTCACCGAAGCGATTTGATTTCCCCTCTCATTTGCTTGAGGGCCCTTGTGTCTTGGGTTCCCTTGTGTCCCAAGACCTTGTTTGTGTATTTGATATATTGCTACTTGTTGTTTGACAGCATTGTGTTGTGCTTGGGAGCCTCCAATTCGGTTGTGGATGCGTGCCCCAAGATTGTAAAGGCCGGTTCGGCCTTGAGGAATCCCTTAGTGGAAAGTGAGCTAGGCCTTTGTGGCGGAAGCTTGCACCGGAGTATAGGGTGAGCCTTTGTGGCGTTGGTTAGGCCTTTGTGGCAACCACACCTCTCCAACGTAGACGTACTTCCCCTAAAAGGAAGGAACTACGGGAATTACATCCGTGTCTCCGCGTGCTCCACTCTCGGTTACCTCTATCCTTTATTGCCTTTATATATTGTATCTTGTTTAGCTTGCTAGTTGACATATAGGTAAATTCACCTTAGTTGCATATCTAGAGAATTTACCTTTGTGTCAAGCCTAAATTGAAAAAGAAATAAAATTTGAGTAGCACCTATTCACCCCCCCCCCTCTAGGTGCCCATACGATCCGTTCAGTTATGCCCACGCTTGCTATTGTTAACTTAGAGATCTATCTATTCAAAATACTTTCACATTAGAAGGATCCAATAACATGCAATATAAATTGTATCAAGGGACATATGGATTGGCTACCAACTTATGTACATGATTCTGCAATTTTCTTCAAATCTAAATCAAGTTGAAGCATAGCACATCACTGTTTAAAGAAACTAATAAGCTGGGAGTGCTCCTGCTTAACATTCAGCACCCCGCAGTAATAGAGTTTTGTCATTGCTGTAGCTCTGCATTATGATGTCGCATGTCAACAATAACCATCGCACGTCATGACGGCAACAGGAGCTGGGCAATCCTTGCTTTACTCCCCCCTTCTCTGCACACATCAGTCTAATTTTCAGCAAATTCTTACTCCTAAATGTATAAGATAATCTGGGAAGATTTCGTCACAGAAAATAAAACCTAAGAACACAACCAAGTTGCATTTTTATTTAAGCGAAGGTGAGTCAGGTACTGATTATGCTTAGAGCAATGTTTATAAATTAGAACGAACATGTACAAAATCTCTAAAAACATACCAAAATTACAAAATCTGAAACCTTAGAAATCTAAGTGCAGCTAGACAACTAAAACTAATAATATTTTACCTGCATGGTAAGCACTTAGCACCATCTTATGTAATTCACATGCATAAAAGGATGGCAGCAACATACCTCTTTCATTAATTATTTCTACACGTTGAAGCAGCGATAATACTGGGCCATGGTCTAAAGTATTGCCATGACCTTATCAAAAAAAGTATTGTCATGAACTCAGCAAGCTACGTGAATTAATCTGCCATCGGTGGTGTTTGTGTGCGACTGATTGGGCGAGCATGCTCTGATGGCCAGACCCATCAAAACTGACCCCATATCTGGTATCTACATGACCGCCCCCATGAACACCGGCTACCTGGATCGATCTATTCGTTGTGATGGTCAGTAGAAGTTGACACATGACGGAGTTCCAATTCTGGTCAACAATAATCAACCGGAAAGCGAATTTCTTGCTCAACAACCACCGAAGATGCATGTCCTAAACCGGCAGCAGGTTGCTCCGAACCTGGGCGGCCGGGCGGTGACAACGTATCCGGTAGATTGGTCGCGGCCGGCGGCTGCATGTCGGATTATCGTGTAGGGTGTGTGCACGGAGGCAGATCGAGCTTGTCGCTCTTTTCTCATGTTTATTTATTGATTGAGGAGGAGTCACGCCTCAACACGTTTGGTGGAGGCCGATGGAATAAGGGCTACTTAATCTAATGGCAACAGATGAATCTAAAGTTGATCCGATGGATTATATTTACTGATCTCTAGGATTAACGTGGAGGCTCCTTTGGTGCATCCAATTAGTAAATATAAGATATAAGATATAAGATGCCTACACTAATGTTGCTAATAGATTTGTGTTTAGTTTTGTATGAAGGAAGTTTTCAAGTGTAGGGATTGGAGAATGATGAGATGAGTTGAAGAATGGACAAAAGCTCAAGCTTGGGGATGCCCATGCATCACCCCAAGAAATATCCAAGAAGTACAAGCATCAAAGCTTTGGGATTCCCCCGAGGCACCCCTTCTTCATCGGCAAAAATCAGGTCACCTCTCAAGACACTATATTTTTTTTGCTTCATGCACTATGTGTTTTTCTTGGAGCATCAGTAGTTTTAATTTTATTTATTAGTTTGTTTTGTTTGCTGCAATAAATGGTTGGACCCCAACAAATTTCTTTTGGAGAAGTTGCCTTGCTTTTCATTTGCCAAGAACGCTCTAGTTTTCATTCTTATCAAAAACCGAGTGTTCTTCTTTTTCAGCTACAGCTTTTGGTTTTCGTTTTCGCCTTGATTTGCATTCAGAACTTCTTATATTTATTTATCAAGGTATATTTTTGCCTCTGAACCATGTTGGTTTTCCTCAAAAGAGTTGGATTTAAAAAGTTTGAATGGTGTTGGAAAAGAGAAAAAGCTTTATGCAAAAAAGTGGTACAAGAAGGAGCTTATGTAGACTGCGGCTTAGGATTTTTCATGTCATGCTTGATGTCTTTTTGATAGTATGCTTAGTGGTTTTGCTGTAGCATGACTTGTCTCAAATAACTGAGATTGCTTAATGAGCCTTTAAAAAAATCATGCGTTGTTTTTATCGTTTGGAAGCATTATTTTGGTTTTCTCCTTGATGCTTTATTTGGGTTGACTTGGCGCACGCTCACACATGTTAGACTCTTACAAAGTCGCCAATAGCCTCTATGATCATTTAGTTTTTGACTTTTGATGCCATCTTATGCTTCTTTTAATGTCGCTTTGCATGATTATGGCCATTATTGCTCTCTTAGTTGGTCACTCCCAGTCTTTTGCTAGCCCTCGCCTTGTACTGAGTATGAGCTCTACTCGTGCATCCAACTCCTAAAAACCAAGTTTTCCAAAGTGTCCACCATACATACCTATTAGCAATTTGCTATTCCAAGTAAATTTGACTTGCTTTTATTTTCTCTTCAAATTAAACTCTTTCCAGTGTTATGCGAAAATTGGTCAGTAAAGCTCTCACGAGCCGGAAGGCACACTTTACTTTTTCTCATTCTTAAAAATTTGACATTGTGGTCTTTTATGTTGAGTTGTTATGCTTGCAAGTTGTAAGTTGGAGACTAGCCCAGCCATGCCGTCATGGGCAAGCTTTCAACATTGCACTTCTTATTTGAGTTGATATCATGATAATTTGTTTATGGATGCCCGCGGTGCGAAATGAGTTGGGAATCTTGCAGGGGTCATGGAGTTTATATATGTGTTAGGGAAACGCCTGGGCTGCCAATCTAAGCCATGCATAATTCATGGTGGAAATTTGTAGTATACCCATGGTGGGCATTCGACGACGCATCTCAAAATAAAAAGCTAACCAAATAGTAAATAAAAGAGATGTGAAGGTGTTCATTGTCTGCTTGTCCTATCATTTTAATGTGGGCTTGTTCCATGTCATTGGGCACAGAGGTACCCCGTTGGTGGTTCTCGATGATACATGTATACTTACAATGACAAGAGCCTTCCTTGGGACTCTAAGTAAAGTAGCATGAGGTTTGGGTACTCGTATTCACGGGACACGATGTTTTCAACTTATGATTTGTCAAGCATATGCATCATAATTGTTCTCGCATTAACTTTAACCATTCAAGATGCTTGTGATGGGGGCAATGAGAGCTCAAAGCCGGTAAGTTCCATAATTTTTGAAGGTATAAAACTTGCAATCACTGCTTCCCTCCGCAAAGAGCCTTTCTTCTACTTTTATGTTGAGTCACCACCTTCTATCTTTATGCACCATTAAGAGAGCATAGTTGTCATTCTTAGTATAATGTGCATTGTCCCAAAGTTTTCATTGATTGATTCATATTGTTAGTTTCACCTGTTCTTAAATTATTTGTATCTAGTCGCCCTCTTAAACTTGAAGGTGTCCTATGCATTTATGTTTTGCTCTCCATGAAGGACAAGCTAAAAACCATTTGTATGTTTTTCCTTATGATTTGAACACACGTTTGACTTTCATTGTTTCATTTTCATGATCTTTTGTTTGTGTTCTTTTCATGGTATAACATGGTTGCTAAGTTTCTTATTGTCAAGATTATGTCTCTCATGCCCATGTTTTAAGTTCTTATGATCCCAGCTCACAAATGCTTACATACATGATCAAGATTGTGTAGGTTCATGTCACCTCAAAAATTATTTCTTTTGTTATCACTTACCTACTCGAGGACGAGCAGGAGTTAAGCCTGGGGATGCTTGATGCGTCTCAAACGTATCTATAATTTTTGATGCTCCATGCTTGTTTTTACACCATTTGCCTAATGTTTCGTTACACTTCGTGGCACTTTTATGCATTTTCCGGAACTAACCTATTAACAAGTCGCCACAGTGCCAGTTCCCTGTTTTCTGCTGTTTTTGTGTTTCAGAAAAGCTACACAGAAAATATTCTCAGAATTGGACGAAACCAAAGCCAGCCGTCTAGATATTTCCCGGAGCTTCCAGAGAACCGAAGAGGAGACGGAGTGGGGCCACGAGGTGGCCTCACACCAGGGCGGCGCGGCCCAGCCCCTGGTCGCGGCCCCTATGTGTGAGACTGCCTCGGTCCACTTCTGATGATGCCCTTCGCCTATAAAGACCCCCCAATGGAAAAAACCTAAGTACCTGATCAATTTTCCAGAAACACATCGCGATCCGCCGCCATCGTCGACCCAAGATCGGGAGGGTCCAGAAGCTCTTCCCGGCACCCTACCAGAGAGGGGAATTGCCATCGGAGGTCTTCTTCATCGCCATGCTTGCCTCCGGAGCGATGAGTGAGTAGTCTATCTTGGACTATGGGTCCATAGCAGTAGCTAGATGGTTGTCTCCTCCACCATGTGCTTCATGTTTAGATCTCATGAGCTGCCCTACATGATTGAGATCACTGTTATGTAATTCTACATGTTTGGTTTGTTGGGATCCGATGAATATTGGTGTTATGATTGAGTTGCTATACTGAAATATCTTATGTTATCTCTATGTTGTTTATGATCTTGCATGCTCTCCGTTGTTAGTAGCTATCATGGCCGAGTAGTTGCTAGTGACTCCAAGAGGGGGTATTTATGCTCGATAGTGGGTTCATGCCTCTATTTAATCTGGGGGAGTGACAGAAACCCCTAAGGTTGTAGATGTGCTGTTGCTACTAGGGAGAAAACAACATTCATCTACTCAAGGGCATATGCTTTGTTTACATTACACACTTTGCTTAATGCAATTATCTGTTGTTCGCAACTTAATACTCATGGGGTGTTCGGATGATATCCCCGGGAGTGGATTATTAGTCATAGATGCAGTTGGATGGCGGCCTATGTATTTTGTTGTAATGCCCAGATTAAATCGCATAGTGATCTTCTTGACATATCACGTTATCTTTATTCTATCAATTGCCCAACTGTAATTTGTTTACCCAGCATGTGTTATTTATCTTATGGAGAGACACCACTAGTGAACTATGGACCCCGGTCCTATTTCCATCATATTGCTATCACCTGTTTACTTTACTCGCACTGTTTACTTTACTAGCATACTTTCACTATTTTCCACTCGATATGCTCATACCCTTTGTTTCAAGCAAACTGGTGAGATTGACTACCTCATCGCAAGTTGGGAACAAAGTACTTAGCTGTGTGTGTGCAGGTTCCACGTTGCTACTAGCTGAAGACGCGCTAACTCGTTTTATCATGAAACGGCGCCCTTGTTGGAGTGTCACTAGGCTACCAAGCATCACCTTTGGTCATTTGTCTGCTCTTCTCTTGATCGACATGCCTTGGTTTCTTACTGAGGGAAAAGACTTTCCACTTGGAGTTTCCCAACTGCCTGGCTATATTAATTATCAACTACACGCCAGACATCATCTACCTTGGACTATGGGTCCATAGCAGCAGCTAGTTGGTTGTCTTCTCTACCATGTGCTTCATGTTTAGATCTCGTGAGCTGCCCTACATGATCGAGACTACCTTTATGTAATTCTACATGTTGTGTTTGTTGGGATCCGATGAATATTGGTGTTATGTTAAGTTGATGCGCTGAATATTATCTTATGTTATCTCTATGTTGTTTATGATCTTGCATGCTCTCTGTTGTTAGTAGCTATCTTGGCCAAGTAGATACTGGTGACTCCAAGAGGGGGTATTTATGCTCGATAGTTGGGTTCATGCCTCTATTTAATCTGGGGGAGTGACAGAAACCTCTAAGGTTATAGATGTGATGTTGCCACTAGGGAGAAAACAACATTCTTGTGTCCAAGGATATTCGTTTTGTTTATATTACACACTTTGCTTAATGTAGTTATCTGTTGTTCACAACTTAATACTCGAGGGGTGTTCGGATGATATCCCCGCGAGTGGATTATTAGTCATAGATGCAGTTAGATGGCGGTCTATGTATCTTGTTGTAATGCCCAGAGTAAATCTCATAGTGATCCTCGTGACATATGCATATTATCTTTATTCTATCAATTGCCCAACTATAATTTGTTTACCCAGCATGATTTTATTTATCTTATGGAGAGACACCACTAGTGAACTGTGGACCCCGGTCCAATTTCCTTTACATTGCTATTACTGTTTACTTTTACTCACACTATTTACTTTCTCGCATACTACTATTGTTTTCCACTCGATACGCTCAATTCTTTGTTTACAGCAAACCGGTGAGATTGACAACCTCATCGTAAGTTGGGAGCAAAGTTCTTGGTTGTGTTGTGTGCAGGTTCCGCGTTGCTACTAGTTGAAGACGCACCAACAAGTGTCGTAAATGGCGCCCTTGCTGGAGTGTCATGAAGCTAGCAAGCATCACCTTCTGAAGTATGGCTTTTTCCTACTGGATTCGATAAACCTTGGTGATGAGGGTTAACTCGACAAATGTCCTAAATGAAGGACTTGGGATTGGGGAGATAGGGCGTCGGATAAAATCGAAGGTAAAGTTTAGTCGAAACGGGTGTATATCGAAAGTAAACTTGGGTGTTTAACCTGGCTTGCTTTTAATCTGGACTACACCATCCCCTCCTGGCCCCTATATATAGGTGGCCAGGTCTTGAGGATCGGGTAGGGTCCGATACAGATTACAACATCGACATACGGTAAGAACTCATATTTCGACTATCATTACAATTGGGCCTAGCTTAACGGGCCTCAGGGGTACTCAACTAGCGGGCTCTATTAGCTATACCCTTGTCAGTAGCCCCTGAGATTCTACCAGAATTGCAGATTCGGGTTGAATCTCTAATCTTTAAATCTTCGAGTTTGATCAATTCTTTGACTTCTTCACATCTTCAAATCTTCGACTTGGTCTTTTGACTTATTTTCATGATAATATTTCACAAGGGGTTTTGATGAACAAGCCTGACAACTCTGACGGATCAAGAGTTTAGTTAACTGCCGGAATAGATACTTGCCACCTACTTCAAATTCAATCCCCTTGGACATGAATTTGGAATACCGATCAAACCCATTCTTTTACCGCATTTAGGACTTACAAAAAATGAGTCCCAGTGGTTCTCAGGGTACCCAGTGCGTCCACCAGGATTTTCTTCGCATCATAGACACAGATACATACCGGCAGAGCGCATCCATTTGCATATACCAGGCCACACATGACGGATCCCGGGGTCTTACCTTCGTGATAAATTGTGGCATTCGAGATTTGTTGCGATAACACAACTCGAGAATCGCATGTCACAGTCTTATTTGACTAAAAATATTCGGGTTATATAACCATAAAAAACTCACTCCCGATGGGAGTAACGGCATTTCATCGAGTCCTCCTCACCTTCTTTGCCTCTGTAATCATGAATAAATATCGCCGGGTGCACGCTCAGCGCTCCCGATGGGAGTAGCCCCTGAGGCTATAGTCGAAAATTTATTTTTTCGAGTATAGGCTCAAATATAGTGTGCTCCATCTTCATACTTCAACTCAAAATAGTTTAATGATAATTTTGTTGGGGGCGCGCTCAGCGCTCCCGATGGTAATAGCCCCCGAGGCTATAGTCGAATGTTTTCGGGTATAGTCTCCTCAATTGATTCTTGTATTGTCGGCACCAACCTTGTGTTTTTTTTGCTGTTACCCTTTATTCAGAAGTCGCCATTCTCGATACTCGTCGAGTATATACATCTGTCGAATTAATCTTTTCATTTTTCATCTTCTTCATGATGTCAGTGGCCAAATTTAGATATATGTCACTTTGATTTGAGCGCGAACTGTTTCGTGGGTAGCGCGGTAATTTTGTATTTTCCTGCCCGTTAGTGGGCTGCCGCTTCTGCTCCTTTCGCCATGTCTCAGCCCATGTTCCTTCACCGAGAAGGTATATAAAGGGGGAGTGGGGATTTGTACTGTTTACCAGCTCTTTCTCTCCACCGCTGCCGCCATTATCGTTCTCTGCATCTTGCTCCTCTCGTGCATAGCCCCCAGGCGTAGATTCGTAGATGTGCGTGAAACCGCGTGGCGAAGAACAACATGGCCAAGGGAAAGGCAACAAATTCTGTGACTAGCTGGGTGCCCTCTGCCATCGTGCAGAAGGAGGTGGAGAAGGCCAAGATGAACGGCCTCATCTCCAGCAGCGACTCCATCAAGTTCCCAAGCACCGAGCGGATCCCTCAGCCCCCGAGCGGTTATCGGGTGATGTTCCTCTCCTTCCTCTTCCACGGACTGTCTCTTCCTACCCACGAGTTTCTTCATGGGATTCTTTTTGTTTATGGTGTGCAGCTTCACCAGCTCACACCTAACTCCATCCTCCATATCGCTTGCTTTGTGACTCTTTGCGAGTCATTCTTGGGGATTGAGCCCCACTTTCTTCTTTGGAGATCTATCTTCCGGCTCCGCCCTAGCGTTGCTTTAGCCACCAAACCCGAACCGGGCGGTGCTATCATCTCTGTGCGCGCCGAAGCTCAGTACTTTGATTTTTGTATGTCTGCATCAGTCCAAGGTTGGAGGACCAAGTGGTTTTACGTAAAAGACTGTAAGGCCTCCTCCAAGGACGAGTATGGCCTAGACCCCTTTGATTCCTCCAAAGAGCTGAAGAAATTGGCATCTTGGGATTCGCCTCCCACGGATGCTAAAATAGAGGAAATTGCTCCGTTGCTGGCTTGCATCCAAACCCTTAAAGGAGGTAAAGGAGGAGCCTTGTCGGGTATCCAACTCATGGCGTTTTTTGTGCAACGTCGAGTTCAACCCCTGCAACACCGTCTTTCCAAGCTTTGGAGCTATTCTGGACAGGTAGATCCTTCTCGCATCTCTGGAGACCTAATGGAGAAGTAGGAAGTCGACAAATGAGTCAGGAGCCTCACCAAGCTCACCAAGGATCATGCAGTTGCAGAATTGGCTGCTGATTATTTTGACTCTGTGTATCCCCTTCCCCAGTTATGTATTTTTGTATTGTATACTTGTTATCGAATTCATCGACTTCCAGTTAAGTATATGCTTGCATCGATTACTTTTCTGACTTATTTGTTTGTAGGACCACCAATTCCTTGTTTCACACCCTCCCCTTCCAGAGGAAGGGCCTCTTCTGGCTGATCTGGCTTCTACTATTTTTAAAGCCCCCAAGGCTGAAGAAAATCAGGACGGAGATGAAGTCGAAGAATCGGAAGAAGATACCAGCTCGACGACATCGCCTCCTCCTGCTCTTTCTGAAGATGCTGGAGCAGACAAGAAGAGGAGGCGTGTTGACAAGCTTACTTCATCGAGTACCCCCGCGCAGAGAACTACGGCTAATGAAGCCCCTGTTCTAGAAGAAGATGTTGAATTCTTTGACCTCATGGCATCGTAAGTGTTCTGCGAGTTCTACGATTTCGCTGTACTTGCTTTCTTTTTTCGGGTTGTATAAAACATGTTTCCTCTTACAGTGATGATGAGGAGCCGAAGAGGGATACTGCGGCTGCTCCTTCTACTCAGGATGTAACTACTGATGAGCCTCCCACACCAGAGATTGAACCAGCCGTGCAGGCGCCAAGGGCCACCAGATCTTCTACCAAGAAGATTACTGTATCCCGAAGTGCCAAGCGTTCGAAGAAATCTCAGGAGGCCGAAGTTTCTCTTGAAGCACATGAGCCCACAGGCTCCTGTGACAATGTGAGTGGTTGTACTGCACTTATCTTTCTTGCGCCTTCCATATACTTATATGTTCTTCCCTTGTCAGGCATTGATGAAGAAATTTGTCGCCTTGGGCACTGAGTGTACTGAGTATCTGAAGGATGCGAAAGCTTCCGAAGGTAAATTCTTTCGTCCTATCTTTTGCTTATCCTATTTGCTTCTCTTTGCTGTTTGTTTGACTTCTTCTCTCCTTCCTTTGCTGGACTGTAGGTGCTCTAGCATCAGCAAATGCTCGCATTGCATCACTAGAAGCCGAGCTCAATGCTTCGCGGAAAGCTTTTGATGTTGCAAATGCTGCCAAGGCAAGTGCTGAGAAGTCGCATAAGTCAGCACTGGCAAAGGCGAAAAAAGCGGAGAAAGCCTTGGCGGATGCCAACAAAGAGCATCTTCAGCGAGAGCAAGCCGTGGCCGAACGGCTGCACACAATGTTTGCTGCTGCTGGAGGTACAGACTTGTCTTGTCCTCTTCTTCTACTATTGTTGCTTTCTTGCACTTGCTAATATTTTCCTTTCCTGCTGTTTTTCTGTCCCCTTTGTTGTATAGAATTTACCAAGGTGTCTTTGTCGACTCTGCAACTGGGCGATGATCCTCTTATGGCCGCAGTTAACTTACTCGAAGCAAAACTAGACATCTGTCCAGGAGATCTTTGAGTTGGTGAGCCGCGTTCTTACGCGGATGTTCATCAGGTTGTGGCCCAAGCAGAAGGTGAAAGTTCCAAAAAATGATTTGAAGAAACTCGTCGAAGCCTTCGATACTACTGACGACCCCGTCCTCCAGCTGAAGGGGCTTTCTTTGAAGCGAGGTGCTGAGGGTGCTATCGCACTTTCTTATGCACATGGTGCAGATTTCGATTGGCAAAAGGTTAGCTCTCCTCATGGCCGCACCCGCTCAGAGCTAAAAGCTTTCTTCGAGAAGGCGAAGAAGTTTGCACCCACCATAGTGTCGATTATTTCTCCGTCGGCGGCTTCTGCGGCTTCTTCCTCTACTCCAGAGATGGGTGATCAAGCGCCTCCTTCCACTGCTGATTTTGCCATGCCTTCCTCCACCACGGAGCAGAATGCTGAGGTGGCATAGGCTCGGCCTCTTGTTGTAACTTTTTATTTCTGCTTTTGATGTAAAAAACCTTTAATCGTGTGCAACCTGAGAACTCTAGTCAAAGGGTTTGCATCTATGTAAATATGCTTCATTTCTATGATATATCATGTTAGCTTCTGAAATGCTTCTCCTTTCCTTTCTTTTGGCTTCCAGTCTATGTGTATGGGTGAACCTTCAAGTCGCGATCAGGCTCCATCTTCTGCCGATGCTTTTGGCTCTAAAATTTCGTTGTCTCCTCGCCGTTGCTGCCAATGCGCTGAGTATTCTGCAAGGATTTCGGATCTGGAGAACCGCTTGACTTTAGCCAAACGCCAAGCGCAGATGACTATAGACAAAGCTAGCAAAGCCTATGGTTTGATGAAGTGAATATCTATTCTTGATGATAAGGTGTCAAGTCTGGTGGCGAAAGTCGTGCATCATGAAGAATGCGACTCGTATGTCATTGGCATTATCGAGTCTGCTTGCGAGATGTTGCGATGTAAGATTCCTTTCGACTTCTCTTTTTCCCTTTTGTTCCATTACTGCTTTGTGATGTCCTTTGTCATCTTAGGCACTTGTTTGGATTTTGCTGTTGAGGCTCGCCGGGTTGCCGAGCGAAATATGGCTCTGGAAAAGACATCAGAGGGTATTGATAGTCTATGGTCTAATCCTCAATGCCGTCGTGCTATCGTTTTGCTTCAGGACCGTGCCCAGCATATTGGAGAGTCAGTCGATGGTTGCCGAAGAGCTCTCATAACCATGCACTCTATCATGCTTCCTCGCAATCCTCTGCCTGGAAGTTTTCTGCTGCTACTCGATGCTTTTAGATCCAGTCAGCGTATTCACTGGTTGATAGAACTCAACTTAGTGGCAGGTGCCAACTTTGCGCTTGGGTGGATGTGTAAGTGGCACCCAATACTCAATTATAGTTCTATGTCACTGAGCTATCCCTCGGGTGGAGCTAGTCTTCGAGTACATCTGGAGAATACCTTGCAGCCTGCTCAAAGGATTATAGCTAGGCTTTTGCGGGAGGATGCCGCGTTTTTCCACGAGTATCATTATTTAGATCCTTTGTGTGTAGACGATTATGACAACCCGATGCTGTAATACTCGTGTATATGTGGAACATGAGAGTTTTTTATTTTGCGACTATATGTCTGAAATTCGTTCTCAGAGCGTTTTGTATGATTCGTGCGTTTTCTGCATTTTTCTTTTGAGATACTCATAAACTCGAATATGAGGAACGTTTTGTCTTTATTTTACTTGTAATACAAGATACATGGGGTGACCCAAGAGATCCGGCCTATGACCTGTGTTCTGGATCTAGAGGGCATTGCCCTGGGGTAACTCGTGGCTTTTACAGCCTTATTCTTCAATTCTACTTTGTTGTTCTTGATACTTATGCCATCGTGTCCTTCCCTTCTTCTTCTGTAGTTTTGTCTTCTGCTGATGCTTCTACTCGTGGTTTCTTCATCTCTGGCTCCGTGGTACATCCTTCAGGTAGCTTGTCGCCTTCCATAGTCGTGCTTTTCGCCTTCTCTGCATAGTTGGCTATCATGCCAAAGTTTTGCGCCATCTTGTAGAACTCCTTGTCGCATAGGTCTGAAACCTCGAAGCTTCCCTTTACTGTGATGATTCCCTTTAGTCCTGGCATCTTTGAGTACTAGATACGTATAGTGAGGTACTGCCATGAATCGCGAAAACGCGGGTCGCCAGAGGATCGCATGATACTGAGTTGGCCAGTCCATGACTTCAAAGTTGAGCTTTTCTCTTCTATAGTTTTGTTGGTTCCGAAGCAAACATTGAGTGCTATCCGACCTAGTGGATAATTGGCACTTCCTGGTATGATCCCATGGAAGGAACAGTCTGTTGGCTTCAGGAACTCTAGTGATATATGCATTGCTCTGAGCATTTTTGCATATATCAAATTGATTCCACTTCCCGCGTCCATGAATATTCTGTCGACATCATACGTGCCGATTTGAGCTTTGAGTACCAGAGGCGCGTTTCCTGGCCGAGGTACTGTTGTAGGGTGACCTTCTCTGGTGAACTCGATTGGTTGCTCTGACCAATGTAGGTATTCCGTTGTAGCTGGAGGTGACGTGATTGCTAGATTTATTTGTCGTGTTATGCTTTTTCTTCTTTGTTCGACTTGGGCACAAGTTGTATCATTGTTGTGATGTGCCCCTTGGACGGAACGTACCCGCCGTCATCATCGCGTCCCTGGCTTGGCTGGTCTTGTCCTTGAGAAGCTCCATTGTTTCCTTGTTGACTTGTGGGAGGTTTGTTGTTTCCTTCGTATCCTTGTCTCTTTGCTTCAGTTTGCTTGCTTAGTGCTGCTTCTTGTAGTTTCAGGAACGTTGTGCAATCTTTCATTGCGTGCCTGGACACTCGCTTTCCATCGACGAATGCTGAGTGTTTATGGCAAGGCCCGTTTAACATGTATTCTGGCGATGGGTTGTACTCTCTGGATTCTCTTGTGGGAAACTTTTTGTAGTCCTCTTTTCCGTAGCTTCGATATCCTGAGCTTCTGTGATCACTCCCTTGGTAGCTAATGTCCTTATATCCCGCGACTACTTGGCTGTGGGAGTCGTATTTGTCGTAATTGCGAGATCTTCTTCTTTGGCTTCCATATCTGTTTCTTCTATCGTCCTCTGGTGATTGCGTCCGCTTGTTGTTGCATGCGTCTTCTCCATCTGCAAATCTGTTTGCTAAGTCCATCAGGTCTGACACTATTTTTGTCTTGATTCTGCCCATCTCTTCGACTAGGTCTCCTCGCCTTAACCCAATAACCCAATTATGAATGCATCTATTGCTCTTTCATCTAAAACTTTGACTGCTGAGTTTTTGATAAGGCTCCATCTTTGGATGTACGCCCTTAGTGTTTCTCCGCGTTGTTGCATGCATGCTTTGACTTCTTCTATCGATGCCGGCCGCTTGTACGTTGACCTGAAGTTGCTTGTAAATTGCTTCATGAGATCTTCCCAACTTCCAATAGTTTCTTTCTCTAATTTGCTCAACCATGACCTTGCTGCGCCGGTGAGGTGTAGTTGCAAACTTTGCATAGCTGTTTCTTTGGTTCCTCCTAATATTTGCACTGCCTATAGATAGTCTGAGAGCCATGACTGTGGTTCCTGTGATCCATCGTACTTTTGTTGATCATGGGGTAGTTTGAACCCCTTGCGTACTGGTGTGGTGCGAACCATACGGGTAAAGCACGATGCTCCCATCTCCTTTTCGTCATCTTCATAGCCGTGACTTATGTTTGGAGATCGAGATCTTCGAGTTCCTCCATGCCTTGGGCTCCCATGCTTTTTTGGTGATGGCGATCGAGATTGTCGACTACTGCTTCTATGCCAAGGAATATTGTGACGGCGAGGTGACCTTGGCTTGTGTGTTTCCTTCTTTTCATATGCCTCCTCTTCTTTTGCTGATAGCTTGTTACCCACCATCTTCAATCCGTTCAACGCTGCTCTGTGCAAATGTTCTCTCGGGTCTCCTGGACTTGGTCGAGTTGTAAATAGATACACTTGAGCTGCCACTAGTGCTGCTTCGGGAGTTTTCGGTATGATGTTTCCCTGCTCGTCGACCGATAGGAAGGACGAGTCGAGATTTTTGGAGATGCTTTGCCTTTCTGAGTACTCGAGGTTTTCGCACCTTGAACCATGTCGACGATTCCTATTTGCGTTAGTATGTGATGCGTCGCTTCGTGCTCTGCGAGCGGCGTTGCTGGCTATAATGGCTGAGTCTTTTCTCTGTTGTATCTCTATTTTCTCCTTTGCTAAATGCTTTGTCTGCTGCCTTAGGGTATAGTGATAACCCAGGAGCATATCCTTGCTGGAATTTGTTGGTATCGGCGTTCCGTGCTCTACGGCTGCCCTTATTACTCTCCATTCGTCGGCTGATAGTCAAATTTTTTCCCTGGTTGTGAGGGAGTCTGTAGTTTGCCCTTCTGCTAGATGATTTGCTCCTCTGTCAATATTTAATGGGTTTAGCACTGGATTGTTGTTTTTGTTGAATTCTTCTGAATTGTCTCCTACAATGGCGAGCACCTGGCACTGTTTGCCGACTTTATTATTAAAGCTTGAGAAGATCGAGTCATCATCTTCAGAAAGCTCTAACCCTGTCTTCCACATATCTGTTGACTTGTCTGAGATATCATCTTGGCAAATCACGAGATCTTTGAGTTGGACCTCTAAGTTGAAATTTTCCATTGTTTCATCGCCTTCTGTGATTTCTCTCTCTTGTACTTCTCCTAAGCTGACCAGCGAGTTTACCTCGTTGGAAGAGCCTTCAGAATATTCCATCATTGCTACTATTTCGGGCTCACTTGCCGACGGATCTGGTTTCACCGGATCTGAAAGGCGAGTCAAACCCAAAGGCCCGATGAAGATGCTTAGACTTCCGATTGTCACTTCCATCTCTTGATTTTCATCGATTTCTGCACTGTTGTTGGCTAAAAGTGAAAAAGCCGTCGAATTCATGATTCCAACGCCCAAAGTCCCCACGGTTGGTGCAAATTGACAAGGGTTAACTCGACAAATGTCCTAAATGAAGGACTTGGGATCGGGGAGATAGGGCGTCGGATGAACTCAAAGGTAAAGTTTAGTTGAAACAGGTGTATATCGAAAGTAAACTTGGGTGTTTAACCTGGCTTGCTTTCAATCTGGCCTACACCATCCCCTATTGGCCCCTATATATAGGTGGCCAGGTCTCGAGGATCGGGTAGGATCCAATACAGATTACAACATTGACATACGGTAAGAACTCGTATTTCGACTATCATTACAATTGGACTTGCTTTTATCTATCCTTCAAATTAAACTCGTTTTGGTGTTATGCAAAAATTGGTCAGTAAAGCTCTTACGAACCTGATGGCACACTTTACCTTTCTTGTTCTTAAAATTTTGACATTGTGGCTCTCTTATGTTGAGTTGTTATGCTTGCAAGTTGTAAGTTGGAAATTAGCCAAACCATGCCGTCATGGGGTAAGCTTTCAACATTGCACTTCTTATTTGAGTTGATATCATGATCTTTTGTTTATAGATACTCGTGATGTGAAACAAGTTGGGAATCTTGCGGGATCATGGAGTTCTTATATGTGTTAGAGAAATGCCTGGGCCACAAATCTAAGCCATGCATAATTCATGGTGGAAATTTATAGCATGTCCATAGTGAACATTCGACGACGCATCTCAAAATAAAAAGCTATACCAATGGTAAATAAAAGACATATCGAGGTATTCATTGTCTGTTTGTCTTGTCATTTTGATGTGAGCTTGTTCCATGTCATCGGACAGGAGGTACCCCATTGGCGGTTCTCGATGATACACAAATATTTACAATGACACGAGCTTGCTTGGGACTCTAAGTCGAGTAGCATGAGGTTTGGGTATTCATACTTCATGGGACACAAGGTTTTTAACTTATGATTTGTCAAGCATATGCTTCATAACTGTACTCACATTAACTCTAACCATTCAAGATGCTTATGATGGGGGCAATGAGAGCTCAAAGCTAGTAAGTACCATAATTTTTGAAGGTTTATAAAACTCACAATCACTGCTTCCCTCTGCAAAGGGCCTTTCTTTTACTTTTATGTTGAGTCACCACCTTCTACCTTTATGCACCATCTAAGAGAGCATAGTTGTCATTCTGAGTATAATGTGCATTGTCCCAATGTTATCATTGATTGATTCATGATTTTGGTTTCACTTGTTCTTAAATTATTTGTATCTAGTCGCCCTCTTAAACTTGAAGGTGTCCTATGCATTTATGTTTTGCTATTCCATGAAGTACAAGCTGAAAACCATTTGCTATATTTTTCCATATGATTTGAACACATGTTTGACTTTCATTGTTTCATTTTCATGATCTTTTGTTTGTTTCTTTTTCATGTTATAACATGGTTGCTAAGTTTCTTCTATCAAGATAAAGTCTTTCATGCCCATGTTTTAAGTTCTTTTGATCCCAGCACTCAATGCTTACATAGATGATCAAGATTGTGTAGGTGCATGTCACCTCAAAAATTATTCTTTGTTATCACTTACCTACTCGAGGACAAGCAGGAGTTAAGCTTGGGGATGCTTGATGCATCCCAAACGTATCTATAATTTTTTATGCTCCATGCTTGTTCTTACACCATTTGCTTAGTGTTTTATTACACTTCGTGGTGTTTTTATGCATTTTCCGGAACTAACCTATTAACAAGATGCCACAGTGCCAGTTCCCTGTTTTCTATTGTTTTTGTGTTTCAGAAAAGTTACACGGGAAATATTCTCGGAATTGGACGAAACAAAATCCGAACCTACTATTATTTAATGAAGCTTCCAGAAGACCGAAGAGGAGACAGAGAGGGGGGCCACGGGCCGGCCACACCATAGGGCAGCGTGATGAGCCCCTGGCCCACGCCCCCTATGGTTGAGGCCGCCCTGGTCCACCTCTCATGCTGCCCCTTCACCTATAAAGACCCCCCGTCGGGAAAAACCTAAACACCCGATTAATTTTCCAGAAACACATTACGATCCGCCGCCGTCATCGACCCGAAATCGGGAGAGTCCAGAAGCTCTTCCCGGCACCCTGCTAGAGAGGGGAATCGCCACTGGAGGTCTTCTTCATCGCCATGCTTGCCTCCGACGCGATGAGCGAGTAGTCTACTGATACGTCTCAAACGTATCTATAATTTTTGATGCTCCATGCTTGTTTTTACACCATTTGCCTAATGTTTCGTTACACTTCGTGGCACTTTTATGCATTTTCTGGAACTAACCTATTAACAAGTTGCCACAGTGCTAGTTCCCTGTTTTTTGCTATTTTTGTGTTTCAGAAAAGCTACATAGGAAATATTCTCAGAATTGGACGAAACCAAAGCCAATCGTCCAGATATTTCACGGAGCTTCCAGAGAACCGAAGAGGAGACAGAGTGGGGCCACGAGGTGGCCTCACACCAGGGCGGTGCGGCCCAACCCCTGGCCGTGCCCCCTATGTGTGAGACCGTCTTGGTCCACTTCTGACGATGCCCCTTCGCCTATAAAGACCCCTCGATGGGAAAAACCTAAGTACCCGATCAATTTTCCAAAAACACATCACAATCCGCCGCCGTCGTCGACCCGAGATCGAGAGGGTCCAGAAGCTCTTCCCGGCACCCTGCCGGAGAGGGGAATCGCCACCGGAGGTCTTCTTCATCGCCATGCTTGCCTCTGGAGCGATGAGTGAGTAGTCTACACTAGTGGAAAACAGGGCATTAGTCCCGGTTGGTTTCGGCCTTCAGTCCTGGTTGCGCAACCAGGACTAACCAACCGGGACTGATGCCTAATCTTTAGTCCCGGTTGCTATACGAACTAGGACTAAAGAGAGACCACGTGGCAGGGGCCAGGTGCTCGTGGGTGTAGGACCTTTAGTCTCGGTTCGTGTTACAAACTGGGACTAAAGAGTCCGCACGTGGCAGGCTCTGCTGCTTCTTTATTTTTCTAGATTTCAATTGTTATTTAGGGGTTTAGGGTTTATGATTTATTTGTATTTTGCTCCATTCAATTTTTTGATTCATTTCAAACAAGTTTTCTTATATACTTATTCATACAGCATTACAACATAATATATAAGCCGATACATATATAATATATTTGGTCCGCCGAGCATATACATACAAGTATATATACAACTTGTTCACACACATAAAATCATGACTTATGTTTAATTACACACATTGTCTAATCGAAACTGACATGAAATTCACCCTTTGGGTTAATGACATACTCAAGCAGAAATCTGGCTATTTCCTCTTGAATTCCTACTATGTGTTCACTCGGTGAGAGCCGATTCCGCTTTGCTTCGAACTACGAAGAAGAAAATCAATATGAATATGAATCATCATAACAAAATTGATGCCAATAAATAAATTTGTCAGTATATTGTACACTTACTGTTGAAAATCAATTCCTTCAGTGACCTCTGCACGAAGGTTCTCGCAAGCATAGTATGCACATAGATTAGTCCCCGATGGCTACCTCACACACTTTACGAGGATAGATATTAGTCAGTGACATATCAAGATTGATATACTTAATGGTATTTGAAACTAGAATTAAAGGGATGTGTGGACCTAGCTCGTACGACTTACCTCGATCTGACGGTAAATCAGCTCATTTTTCCATTCACCTTTTACTGTGCGTATAAACCGTTTCCAAACACTGCCGAGCAAACAAAATGAATAGACAAGTTATGGATGAACGAAAGAGACCGATATAATGCCGTAATGATTGAAATTACCTATCCAGCATATCAATGATGCTTTGGTATTCATTAAGTGGTTTATTCAATGAGTCAAAGATTTCAACCTTTCCATAGTCAGGTTCAATCTTTAACAAAATCCAGTGGTAACTGCGTGCAAGTTTAATTATATAAGTTAATAAACTCATCAATTACACTTATAACATCGAGTAAGGAAAAGTAATTGTGTATAAGATAGTAACACTCACCTGATGTTGTACGGAAACAGTATTCTAGCTCGGTATTCCTGCGTAAGTAGGAACTCTAGCAAGATATCCTCCGTCTCCTTGCGTTTACTCTCTATCATCGCTCCGTTAACTCGATTTGGATCAATGAATCCAACTTGGAAGTCATTCCTTTTCTTACATTGCATACTCTTCATTCTACATAATAAACAGCGTAGTGAGGATAATTATATGCAAACAACGAGTTGAGCTAGAGACTTATAGAAATAATGAATCACTTACAGAACATAGGCACTGATGAGAGATTTGTCGAGCGCGTCTTGATTGAATAGCTGAAAGAATTCATCAAACTCAATATGCACCAAGTCTTCACCTAAGAAATGGTCCTGTGAGATTTTCAAAAGGAGAAAATCTTGCATGCCCTTTGCGGCTTGCAGGTACCACTTATGCAATTTTCTCATTTGTGTTGGTAGATTTGTTTCAATCTTAGGTGGGACCAGACTCTTCCCCTTTTCATATTGCCGTGCCATAGGCGCCTTTGGGATATCTTCATGTATCAATTGAGAAAGAGTCAAACCAGCTTCAGCAGCAAAGTCGGCGGGATTGGGTTGAGCAACACTCCCACCAGCATCACTAGCAAACACCTTTAGCGGGGAGATTGATTTCTTGGTCTGTGCTCCAAGCTGGGCAACGTCTCTTTTCCCTCTTGCTGTTGCGCTTGTCTTATTAGCTTCTTTTTTTTGCATCTACCTACTTATCCAAACAACGCTTGTAGTCATCTAGCTTACGCTTTTCATATTGCAAAGGTTGGGTAAGAAAGTCAAAGGCCCACTCCTTCTGTTTTGTAGTATATACCTACTTTGGTGTAGGGGTCGGGTGTAGCGCTGTGAGCTTTCTTTTCACTTTGGCTCTATCCTCTGCCTCAATTTCTTCAGCAGTCTTCTCGACAGGAGGAGGCGGCACCGCCTTAACTTTCTTGGCCCATTTCTTTGGAGAGACATTGCTAGTGGACATAGCAGTGGACTTGCCATAACTCTGGGACTTACGAGTGGGCAGAGGCGACGGAGGTGGCGGAGGTGGCTGACATTGAGGCGGAGATCGATGTGGACTCAGGGTATGGTGGTAGTCGTCCCTATCGTTGTCGGGAGGTGGTGAATTGCGAGGACTCGGAGGAGAGGGTGGTCGCCTTGGCGCCGAGCCTAGAAACACGATGTGTTTCTTATCCCAAAGAATGATACCACCCAATACTTCTCCAAGTGTTGCCTCATCTTCAGGTCCAGCAATGTCAAGATAGAGGGACTCATACCCCCTTTCAATTGCATCCACCCCGACCTTAGCATAGCCAGCTCGAATCTCACGGCCATGCCAGGTTTGTCCAGGTCTAGATGGTAACACATAGCCAACCGCCACCTTCATCGATATATTCTTCATGGGAACATGCAGCTCACAATTTGTCTTCTTGGTGATATCATCCATGGGGTAGTGATCCATCGGTACCTCCGTGGAAGCCACGCTGCTTCTCCGCTGAGATCGGTCGCCTGATGCATGTTCTAGGTGTTGCTGATGCTGAGTTGCCCCTTGCGACTTTAATTCCTCCAGTGCCTTCTGCTGCAGTAAATACAACTCTCTCAGCTTAGCCTGTTGCCTTTCTATGCTCTCTATCCGTGAGGCCTCCTCCTGCGCCTTTCATTTCTTTGCTCTCTCTCGGCTTCTATAAGTCTGGCTCTCTTCGGCGAACCCAGACCTCCATGGAATGGCAGAACCCAGACCCGTGTTCGTCGTGTGTGTTCTTTGTTCCCGAGGGCCTTTGTCAGCTCGTCGTTCTCTCTGTCCGGCTTGAACATCCCCTCTTGAACCTCGGCAATTGTCTTGACAAGTGCTCCCAGGGGTTCAGCAATTTGTTTCTTCTTTTGGACTAATTTCCCTGTTCTCTTATCATAGTCAGCCCCATGGGCAATTGCCCAATTTCTTGACCTTCTGGGCCATTGTTCTGTTTCTGGTTTGATGCCTTTTTCTCATAGGGCGGCCTCTTGCATATCCCACTTAGGCTCGGCCCTTTTGTAGCCACCTGGACCCAACCTATGGTGATATTTCTTTTTTGCGGCATTTGCCTAATTTTTCTTACTCCTTAGCTTACCCAGTTCAGACTCCTTGTACTCCACAAATGCATCCCAGTGATCCCGCAGGAACTCATTGGGGCCAATAAATTCTGGAGCTTGTTGATCGGCGTTGACATAGGCGTTCCATAACCTCTTCTTGTGGTTATTGAACTGTGCAGCCATCTTCTTGAGAGCCCACTCCCTGACTTTCTCCATCTGTTTCTCCGCGTCTTCCAGGGACTCGGTGACCGGCAGATTGAAATGTGGAATGAGGGATTCCCAAAGTCTGTCTTTCAAGACCTTGGTGACATAATTGACTACTGCACCCTCTTCTGGCTCTGGCTCTGCTGGCTCTCCCTTTGCCGGCTTGGGCTTATACCAATACTGAATGCTTATTGGCACCATGTCTCTGACAAGACATCCACATTGATGTGTGAACGCATTTGCGACACTATGGGGTTCCAACGGTTCGCCTTCATGTGAGAGATGCCCAATCGTGTAATGCTGATTCGATGCCAACCGTTTGGCCGGGCCTCGCTTCTTTCTAGAAGATTCAGAGGTCTAAAATAAGAAAACACTCGTTAATATATAGGGATTTCTATTTTCGTGCCCTCAGGTCGTTAGTTGTACTCAGTTTTCCCCAGCTCATTAGTTTTTCCTCAGTTTTCCCCAAGCCGTTGTCTGAAACCCTCAGAAGGAGCTCGGACGGGAGGATTCCCGTTTAGTTGACCGTTTCCGTGCTGACGTGTGGGGCCGCGTCGTGTGGGATCGCGTCGCGTGGGGCTGGTAGAAAGGGACCGCGTGGGACAGGATGAGACCGCGTTTGGTTGTACGTGAGAGCTCAGTTCTGCCTCTCTCGGGCCAAATTGGCATTGCCTTTTCAGAGCACCTTTTCAGAGCGCCTTTTTCCCCTCTCTCTCTGTAACAGTTCTCTCTCTTTTCACCAAATTAGTATCAAATCTAGAGAAGCTTCTATTTCTGTCTTTCTTCAATGATTGTTGCCTTTTGGCCCTCGTTTTTTGCCCAATATGGTAACAAATCTAGAAGCTAGTATAGGATGAATTCACAGTAGCATAATAAATCCAGAAAACTAAGTATAATACATAAACTGTATACAGCAGCCAAAAGCAGCCAATAACAATGTTCTTCATTCTTTATCATATATTTCGTCGTCGCTACAATTCATGAGATGAAAGAAATATTCACTAAACTCCCTCTGTCTGCAGTGTGCAGCAAATACATCCTCCAAACGGTATGGCCTTTGTTCATTTTTTGGACCATATCCTATTCTATCCGCACGTCATGGCCACTCATCCCAGGCCTTTCTATCATCATCATACTCTCTGATATAACCCAAATCCGCGTAGTAGATGCAGCCAGGTCGAACTGTCGGGTGCACTCTGGTGTCGACGGAGATACACCGGCTAAAATTGACGAAGAGGGCACGACTGCCAATGTTACTGACGGCATGGAGAGAGCGGCTCTCAGTGTCCACACGGTACACCAATGGTTGACCTTCCTCCAAATGCCGGTTGTCGTCAGTGCTGCCCCCCAACAACACAAGCAGCAGATCACCATCCGACTCCACAAGGTAGAACTTGGAATCATAATCATTTCCAAGTTCTGGAAATGAAAATAGTGTCTTCATGCTGACAGTGCTCGCGCGCTGCTCCAACTGGACATTGTTGGTGCACACTATTCTTCCGAACTCATTCACAACTATTGCATACAATTCACCATTGAACGGGGTAATGCAACACAGAGAATGGTCCTCGATTGTAAATCTTCCTTCTCCCCAATCATGTACATCTATATCCTTAGTTGGAGAGCTCTTATCGACCCAAGCAATTTCATTGGGGTAACCTGTGCAAATGAAGACCATAGTCGGGGACTTCATTACAGCGACTGACTGCACAATCATAGATGGCATCTACGCCTCAAACATAGCGTTCAAAGTCTTTGTGAGTGGGTTCAGAAGCCGTATCTTGTGCGGCTGGTTCCTCTGGGCAAGCACGATGACGCCACGGTAAAAGCCGACGAAGTAGTATCTGAAAGGGAGTTGATGAAGATAACATTCAGCACTAAGATGTTTACAATTGAAAATAACAATAGATTAACTCTATAGATATGGAGAAATTTAAACCTTGCATGAACTTCCGTTAGATCGATGGTGACGTAGCGGGATGTGCGGAGGTTGAGGAAGGAGAACTCAGCGGCGCGTGGAAGGGCGTGTTCTACCACGATCCATTCGTGCAGGTGCACATCGGGCTCAGGTAGATCTGAGCGCCAATTTGTACAAACTTGCCTCAAAGCAGCGTAGGTGTCCACGTACTCCTCGTTCGCCAGTAAGCAGTTGCCGATCTTGTGAAGTGGTCCGTCACCATTAAGAGAGGCCCAGTTCACGGAGGCGCCGCGCTTGGATGCGCCGCCCTCGGATGCAACGGGCTCAGCGGCGATGGGCTCGGATGCGACGGGCTCGGAGGCGATGGGCTCAGAGGCGACGGGCTCGGGGGCGACGGCCGCCGGCGCATTCTTCTTCTCCATCGCCGGCAGGGGAGCGCGCGTAGGGCGGCTGGGGTTTTTTGGAGAAGGTGATGGGACGTGAGAGGCATGGTTGCGTGCGTGAGTTATGATGAGACTGTGTGCAGAGGAAGGGAGAGGGGCTCTGTACTGGCAGTTGATGTTTTGGTCTCAGCACGCGCACCGCGCGGCTAACCGCTTCTCACAGCGACACGCGTCCGTGGGACTGCACGTCAGCACCGTTACGTGTACTCAGTTCTACCCTCGAGTCTTACACTGGAAAAATATATGTACTCAGTTTTCCCCTCGAGTACTAATACTGGCTAGTGCAATATACTTAGTTTTACCCTCAAGTGGCTGGTCAACAGAGAGTCAACAGATGGGATTAAGCCATCTAATTGAGTCATTTCATGCGCAAAAAAATTCAAAAAAATGAAATCATAGTGCCTCCAACTCATGCGCAAAATAAAATCATAACAATCATATATAAATCAAGTTTTCACACAAATGGCCACTTCTGAAATCACTAGTAGCTATGAAGGTTCATGGCTTTCCACTCAAACCCCTTCTCAAAACATCTATACCCAAAATATAGTTTGTCTGAATGAGGCCATAATTTTTACACTCATGAATATTTGAATTGCTAATACTTTGAGGTAGGCCAACCTGGGTTTCATTGTACAAAACATGTGTTTTTCTTTTTCTAAATCTCTTATTTGAATTCCTTAGCCTGTTTATTATTTACTTGCCCTTGTATCCTTGATACTACTCAGTTTTACCCTCTCCCTTCTCACAGAAGCCCAAACTTGGCCTGATTGGTCGAGCTGTTGTCACATGGATCGTGCCCACCTACCGTCGATCCTATGATCTAACGGGCAGGATCCTGCCACCCTCTCTCTATCTGTCAGTGGCAAACTACTACCCCTCTATGTATGCTAAATAACGAGTTGGCCACCGGATTCAACAAGTTTGGTAATCACGAATTTCCACTTCTTGTAGGCATTACTTTTCACGGTAAAATGATAAACTATCACGAATTTCCATTTAGACATTACTTTTCACGATAAAATAATAAACTATCACGAATTTCCTTTAGGCATTACTTTTCACGGTGAAATGATAAACTATCACAAATTTCCTTTAGGCATTACTTTTCACGATAAAATAATAAACTATCACGAATTTCCATTTAGGCATTACTTTTCACGAATTTCCTTTAGGCATTACTTTCCACGGTGAAATGATAAACTATCACGAATTTCCTTTAGGCATTACTTTTCACGGTAAAATAATAAACTATCACGAATTTCCATTTCTTTTAGGTATTACTTTTTTGTTGAGATATAAACACCCACAACGGTCATCTCCTCCTTAATTTATTATGTAACCCCACAACGGTCATCTCGCCCTTATAAACCCCCACCTCGGCCATCCCTCATGTCAATAGGTTCTGCCTCTATCTTCTTCATTTCTGCCTCTCTCTTCTTTGTTCACATACACTTGATCCATTGCCATGGCTTCCACGTCTCGGATGCCGACTGGAAGGGGAAGGGGAAGGGGCGGCCTGGGTGGTGGATCATCATCATTGCCACCACCACTGTCAACACTGCCATTGATCATAGAGGAGTTCTTAATCATCATCTATGAAGACCCTTTGGCCAAGAAGGTACGTACACGTTCCCACATATATGATGCATGTGATTAATTATGTGCATGTTCCAAAAAGCCTTTAATTTCAAACGATCGGCGCTCGATCTCTTTGCAGGCACTCCCACAAAAGTTTACGGACTATCTTGACGGCCAGGAGCCCGCAAAGGTGTATCTGCGAGCAGCTGACTGTGGTCCTCGTCTCTGGACCGTGGAGGTCCTATTTGACGGACAAGGCCGGATGTACCTCGACAAGGGCTGGGAGAATTTCGCCATCGCGCACGGTGTGGATTTCGGGTACATCCTACACTTCAAATATGAAGGCGATGATGTGCTCACAGTGAAGGTGTTCGATGTAACATTGTGCAGGAAGTACTACTACACGGACGACGAAGATACTGACGATGAAAGCGACGACGACGTGAAGCCATGCATCCATCCCCTTTAGATAAGGGGATTATGACCAAGAATATATATGTAGCTTCATATGCATCGATTTAGAGATCTAGCTATTTTCTATATATTATGCATGTAAAAATAATAGGGAATCGCAATTTCCACCATAATTCGAGCACCACAGCCTCCAAACAATGCCGATGCCAATATCGGCATGGTCAGAACGGCTATGCATGCTCGCCGCCACTGCTAGGTCACCGTCGGGATGCACCCTCAATCCCGTCCCCTCATCCGATCACTGACACACCAGAGATACCGCCGAGGCCAATGACGAACGTACATGCTGATGCCAATGCCGAACATGCACGCCGCTGTGGGCACGGCCACGTCGCCCCGCTATGCTGGACGCCACAGACCACCGCGAGTTCTTTCCCTTCGCCACCACACTCCCCTAGCACCTATCTATACACTCCAGAAAGGAGAGACACTAGTTTTCTCTACATTGCCCGCATTCGTGTCCGACACCGTCAGTCAAAGTGTTGAGGTCGTTGTTGATGTCCTCGACCATTTCTTCTCTTCTTTACATGGTTAAACGCATCTAGTTCATATCTATCTAATGCGTCTGGTCTAACCTCATGCAGTTCTTTGTGGACGTCGATCTCATCTCGGCACCCCGCAGGCCACCTCCTCCGTGCCATCGCTGTAGAGCTCCGTTTAAAAATCTAATCCTACCCGTGTATTGCACCTTGTATCAGCGTCATGGCCCCACTTGTCATTCGATATACCGAAGCCCCACTCATCCGCGTTTTGGTCAGGGATACGACGATGCTTACGGTCAAACAAAGATGGATGCTCTGACGTGTCTTTGCGGGCTCTACGTGGCCCCACTAGTCGGCAGTTAACGGTCAAAGGTGTTCAACCGTCGGGCAACCGGCCGTTCCAGCACCGGTGACGGTTTCAGCCAAGGGCTTGAACAAAACTAAGGAAAAACTAAGGAGCTGGGGAAAACTGAGTACAACTAAGGACCCGAGGGCACGAAAATAGAAATCCCTAATATATATACCACATAATGCATCGTCATCTACTGATTCATGAATAGAGTCTTCATATATATATACCTCGCCGGACCGTGTTATTAAGTCACGTCCAGTCCCTTGTGAGCCGTCCTCGCAATCATCATTTTCTGATTCATGCGGCTGCTCCTCCTCCATTCCCTCACCCGACTCGTTCAAAAATTCTGAGCCATCTCCTTCTGCACGGATACCCTCTCCTATAATATTCAACAATTCTTCTTCACCTTCTCTTCCGGCACCGAAATCCATAACTGCAATCCATAATATAGATCAACAACATTAGTCTATATTTTTATATTACTATTTCTATTACTAACAATATTTCTAACATTTCTATCTATTCACTTACTAACAATTATTTTGCTAACAATTCTATTACTAACAATTATTTTGCTAACCTATTTACTAACAATTATTTTGCTAACAATTACTAACAATTATTTTGCTAACAATTACTAAAATCTATATAGCATTTCTATTACTAATAATTTGCTAACAACCTATTTTCTAACAATTATTTTGCTAACCTATTACTAATTATTTGCTAACAACCTATTTTCTAACAATTATTTTGATAACAATTCTATTTACTAACAATTATTTTGCTAACCTATTTACTAACAATTATTTTGCTAACAATTCTATTACTAACCTATATGCTAACTAATATTTTGCTAACCTATTTGCTAACAATTATTACTACTTAACAAATAATTTGCTAACCTATTTGCTAACAAATATTTCTAACAATTATTACTACTTAACACATATTTTGCTAACCTATTTGCTAACAATTATTACTACTTACCAAATATAGCATTTCTATTACTAATAATTATTTTGCTAACAATTATTTGCTACTAACCAAATATTACTACTTAACAAGAAATTAACAAAAATATTACTAATTAAAAAAATTAACAAAATTAGAACTTTTTTACCTTCTTAATTTGCAGGGGTCGGCGGCCGGGGGCGGTGGTGCGGGCGCAGGCCGGGGGCGGTACGGCGGCGGGTCGGAGGTTGGCCGGGTGCGCGGCGCGGCGGAGTTGGCCGGAGGCGCGCGCGCGGGAGTACGGGTGCGGCGGCGCAGTGCGGCAGCTCGCGGGCAGCACGGGCGGCCAGGGGCAGGCGGCGCGGCGGCAGCACGGGCGCGGCGGCGCGGTGATGGTTGATAGCGCCGGCGACGGATTCCGGCGACCGCAACGATCCAGGGGGACGATCTCCTCGCGCTGGTTCCAAAACTACTAAGGGTTGGCCGGGGAAGTAGAAGGGGGCGGCGCAGCGCTATATATACCCCCCCTTTAGTCCCGGTTGGTGGCTTCAACCGGGACTAAAGGGGGGTCTTTAGTCCCGATTGAAGCCACCAACCGGGACTAAAGACCCTTTAGTCCCGGTTGGTGGCTCCAACCGGGACTAAAGACTTTTCGGCGGTTCCCGCCCGAGTCCCAGACCTTTAGTCCCAGTTGGTGAAATGAACCCGGACTAAAGGTGTAATAAATGCGCGCAAATGGATAGATTTTTTCAGATTTCATTTGAAAATATGAATTTTGAATTTCAAATTGAATAACTTCTGCAGATTTTAGAATTTGATAAAACTTTGAATATGAAAAGTGTTTGAAATTGAATAACTAATTCAAAACTATTTTCTATTTTCAAAATCAATTATTCTAACTATTCAAGCAATTAACTATTTTGCCATTTTCAATTAAAACAATATTGATTAAAATTCTTTTTGCATATTTTAAAATTTGATAAAACTATGAATATGAAAAGTGTTTGAAATTGAATAACTAATTCAAAACTATTTTCTATTTTCAAAATCAATTATTCTAACTATTCAAACAATTAACTATTTTGCCATTTTCAATTAAAACAATATTGATTAAAATTCTTTTTGCATATTTTAGAATTTGATAAAACTATGAATATGAAAAGTGTTTGAAATTGAATAACTAATTCAAAACTATTTTCTATTTTCAAAATCAATTGTTCTAACTATTCAAACAATTAACTATTTTGCCATTTTGCATACTTCTGAATCTGACAAAACTTGGAATATAAAAAGTGTTCAAATTTGAATAACTAACCCAAAATCATACATTTACATAGGTTTAATACATTATTACACATCACCAACATCCCCATCTAGTGTTGGGGTTTTCTTCTGCACCGTAACCATGGAGTATCTTCTTTGTTTAAGAGGATGGTTGGATCAGTGTTCACTCTAAAGGGCGGAATTTCATCAAACTTGTTATAATCTTCTGACATATCTGTCTTGTCCTCCACTCCCACGATGATTCTTTTCCCTGAGAGAACAATGTGTCGCTTTGGCTCATCGTGTGATGTATTTGTTTTCTTATCTTTTCTCTTTCTCGGTTTTATAGACATGTCCTTCACATAGAAAACCTGAGCGACATCGTTGGCTAGGACGAATGGTTTATCCATGTACGCAAGATTGTTGAGATCCACTGTTGTCATGCCGTACTTTTGGTCTACAACTACCCCGCCTCCTATCAGCTTGACCCATTTGCACCGAAACAAAGGGACCTTAAAAGATGGTCCATAGTCAAGTTCCCATATCTCCTCTATGTAACCATAATATGTGTCATTTGTCCCATTGTCGTGTACTGCATCAAAGTGGACACCACTATTTTTATTGGTGCTCTTTTTATCTTGGGCGACCGTGTAAAATGTATTCCTATTTATCTCGTAACCCTAGAAAGTCAATATAGTTGAAGATGGTTTCTTGGCCAACATGGACAGCTCATATCCAACAGTGGCGTCATTTATGAGAAGTGTTTGCAACCAACCACCAAAAGTTGCCATGTGCAACTTTGTAATCCAGGAGTTAGACTGCCTAGGGTTTTCTGAGCGTACAATATTCTTGTGTCGCTCCATATACAGCTCCACCAACATGGAATTTCGTAAAACTGTGTAGTGTGCTTCACTCAAAGAATGTCCGTCCATACAGTATGCTAATTTCATTCCTAGCGTGCCTTTTCCACTCAGTCTCCCCTCATGCCGCGATTGAGGAAGACCAATTAGGTTCAGGTCAGGAACAAAGTCAACACAAAACTCAATGACCTCCTCTGTTAGATAGCCCTTGGAGATGCTTCCTTCTGGCCTAGCACGGTTATGCACATATTTCTTTAAGACTTCCATGAACCTCTCAAAGAGGAACATATTGTGCAGAAATATTGGACCAAGAATGGTAATCTCTTTGACTAGGTGAACTAAGAGATGCGTCATAATATTGAAGAAGGACGGTGGGAACACCAACTCGAAGCTGACAAGACATTGGGCCACATCATTCTGTAACCATTGTAGATCTTCTAGATTGATTACCTTCTGCGAAATTGCATTGAGGAATACACATAGCTTCACAATCGGTACTCAAACATTTTCCGGTAGAATCCCCCTCAGTGCAACCGAAAGCAATTGTGTCATAAGCACGTGGCAGTTATGAGACTTTAGGTTTTGGAATTTTTTCTCTGCCATATTTATTATTCCCTTTATATTTGATGAGAATCCAGATGGGACCTTGATACTACTCAGGCATTCAAAAAAGATTTCCTTCTCTTCTTTGGTTAGAGCGTAGCTCGCAGGACCCTTAGAATCCTCTGGATGCATGCCGTCTCTTCTTTTCATACGGTGCTGGTCCTCACGTGCTTTTGGTGTATCTTTTGTCTTCCCATACAAGCCCAAGAATCCTAGTAGGTTCACACAAACATTCTTCGTCATGTGCATCACGTCGATTGCAGAGCGGACCTCTAGAAATTTCCAATACTCAAGCTCCCAAAATATAGATTTCTTCTTCCACATGGGTGCATGTCCGCTAGCGTCATTCGGAACAGACAGACTGCCAGGACCCTTTCCAAAGATTACTTCTAAATCTTTGACCATATCAAATATATCATCACCAGTATGGCGTTTAGGCTTGCCCCGGAATGCTTGCCTTTTTTCTTCAATTGATGTTTGGGCAAAAGAAATCGATGATGCCCGAGATACACCACCTTCTTACTTTTATCCAAATATATACTATCGATCTCACCTAAACAGTGCATGCATGCATTGTATCCCTTGTTTGTCTGTCCTGAAAGGTTACTAAGAGCAGGCCAATCATTGATGGTTATGAACAGCAACGCTCGTAGATCAAATTCCTCTTGTTTGTACTCATCCCACACACGAACACCTTCAGTCTGCCATAGCTGTAAAAGTTCATCAAATGGCCTTAGATACACATCAATGTCATTGCCGGGTTGCTTCGGGCCTTGGATAAGCACTGGCATCATAATAAACTTTCGCTTCATGCACAACCAAGGAAGAAGGTTATAGATATATAGAGTCACGGGCCAGGTGCTATGACTACAGCTCTGCTCCCCAAAAGGATTTATGCCATCTGTACTTTGACCAAACCTCAGGTTCCGTGCGTCTTCCGTAAACTCCGGGAAATCTCTGTCGATTTTTCTCCACTACGACTCATCAGCGGGGTGTCTCAACATCTCATCACTCTTACGGTCTTCTTTGTGCCACCTCAACAACTAGGCATGCTCTTTGTTTCTGAACAAATGTTTCAACCGTGGTATTATAGGTGCAGACCACATCACCTTGGCAGGAACCCTCTTCCTTGGACGCTCGCCCTCAACATCACCAGGGTCATCTCGCCTGATCTTATACCGAAATGCACTGCACACCGGCCATGCATTCAAATTCTCATACTCACCACGGTAGAGAATACAGTCATTAATGCATGCATGTATCTTCTGCACCTCCAATCCTAGAGGGAAGACAATCTTCTTTGCTTCGTACGTACTGGCGGGCAATTCATTATCCTTTGGAAGCATCTTCTTCATAATTTTCAGCAACTTTTCAAATCCCTTGTCAGATAAACCACTCTCTGCTTTCCATTACAGCAATTCCAGCGTGCTTCCTAGATTTTTCTGGCCATCTTTGCAATTTGGGTACAAATCCTTTTTGTGATCATCTAACATGCGTTCCAACTTCTCCCTCTCCTTTTCACTTTCATAGTCAATCTGTGCATCAACAATGACCTGACCAAGATCATCAGTGGGCACATCTGATACCCGTTCTTCACCTTCTTCTTCTTCTTCTTCATTATCTTCCATTGTAGTATCGGTGGTTTTAGGGAACTCAGGATAGTTGTCATCATTCTCTTCTTCATCGTTGTCTTCCATCATAACCCCTCTCTCCCCATGCTTGGTCCAACAATTATAGCCGAACATGAAACCAAACCAGAACAGGTGGATGTGAAGGGTCTTTGTGAAGGGGTAATCCTTCTCATTTCAACAACCACCGCATGGACAACACATAAAACCATTCCGCTTGGTGGCCTCAGCCACCTTGAGAAAAGAATGCACGCCTTTAATGAAATCTCCAGAGCATCGATCGGTGTACATCCATGCTCAGCTCATCTGCATTATATAAGTACATATCAAACGCAAATAAAATATACAATTTCTATTTCTATCTCTAATTTTAGTTTGATAAGTAAGAATAAGTTAACAAAACTTTAGTCCCAACTGGTGGGTACAACCGGGACTAAAGGTGGTTTTTGTGTCATCTAACAAAACCGTCGGTGGGATAAGGACGTGTGGGTAACCTTTAGTCCCAGCTGTTGGGTACAACCGGGACTAAAGATGGTTTTGTGTCATCTAACAAAACTGTCGGTGGGATAAGGACGTGTGGGTAACCTTTAGTCCCGGCTGGTGGGTACAACCGAGACTAAAGCTATTGGCAGGATAAGGATGCATGGGTGGATGCACTGCTCGATGAGATAAAGCATGTAGCGCACGACGCCCCTGTCGGAGGAACAAGACAAAAGTAGAAGCGGTGCCGTGCCTATAAAAGGAGCATCGATACACCATGGCAAGCATAGCTCGAAGGCAGGGAGAGTTTCATCCCCATGGATGGAGGAAAGGGTTGGGAAATCTCCCATGGCGGAGCTTCTCGAAGATGTCGTTGGTGCTCACGCCCTACGGCATCTTCGGAAGCTCCGCCTCGGAAAAATTTCCCTGCAAGCCCGTGAAAGACTCCATCTCCTCTAACAGTTATGGAGGAAAGGGTTGTGAAATCTCTTGTGGTAGAGCTTCCCGAAGATGTCATCGGTGCTCACGCCCTACGGCATCTTTGGAAGCTCTGCCTTGGAAAAATTTCCCTGCAAGCTCGTGAAAGACTCCATCTCCTCTAACAATGTTGGATAAAGGGTTGGGAAATATCCCGTGGTGGAGCTTCTCGAAGATGTCATCGGTGCTCACGCCCTACGGCATCTTCAGAAGCTCCGCCTCAGAAAAATTTCCCTGCAAGCCTGTGAAAGACTCCATCTCCTCTAACAGTGTTGGATGAAGGGTTGGGAAATCTCCCGTGGCGGAGCTTCTCGAAGATGTCGTCGGTGCTCATGCCCTACGACATCTTCGGAAGCTCCACCCTACGGCATCTATCTCTATTTCTATTGCTATTTCTATTTTTCTATTTCTATCTCTATCTCTATTTCTATTTCTATGTTAGCTATGTCTACTTCTATTTTTATTTTTAATTCTATCTCTATCATCTCTCTATCTTTATTTTAATTTTCTATTTAATATTTCTATCTATATCTCTATCTCTACCTCTATTTTTACCTCTATCTTCACCTACTTCTACACATAATCAAATGAACATCTAAATAATTGCTCCCATAAAAAATCACAAATCTCTCTACTTCTAGAGCATTAAATGAGCTCAATTACCAATGAAAGATAAAAGCACAAAGTTCCTCACCTTTTAGTCCACTTAGATTGAAGTGGGGACATCAACTTGTGACACAAAATGTTGGTCAAAGAGGATGAACTTGAGCTAGGTTTGTTGCATGAAGAACACTTGAGAGTGGTGAGGGGGAGTGGCTGGCTCGGGGAGGAAGAAGGAGCTGTTTTATATAGGGAAGTCATTAGTCCCGGTTGGTATTACCAACCGGGACCAAAGGGTTGGTCTTTTGTCCTAGTTGGTGTTACCATCCGGGACTAATGAGTCTGACAACGGTCGGATTCGACCCTAGAGCCTTTAGTCCTGGTTCATATTACGAACCGGGACTACAGGTTCAAAATGAACTGAGACTAATGGTTTCTGGGGTCCTGCGGCCGAAAAAGCAGTGGGGCCTAGGGCATCAATCCCGGTTCATATTGCAATTGGGACTAATGCCCTGGGATATTAGGCCGGTTTTCCACTAGTGCTACCTTGGACTATGGGTCCATAGCAGTAGCTAGATGGTTGTCTCCTCCACCATGTGCTTCATGTTTAGATCTCATGAGCTGCCCTACATGATTGAGATCACTGTTATATAATTCTACATGTTTGGTTTGTTAGGATCCGATGAATATTGGTGTTATGATTGAGTTGCTATACTTAAATATATCTTATGTTATCTCTATGTTGTTTATGATCTTGCATGCTCTCCGTTGTTAGTAGCTATCATGGCCGAGTAGTTGCTAGTGACTCCAAGAGGGGGTATTTATGCTCGATAGTGGGTTCATGCCTCTATTTAATCTGGGGGAGTGACAGAAACTCCTAAGGTTGTAGATGTGCTGTTGCTACTAGGGAGAAAACAACATTCATATGCTCAAGGGCATATGCTTTGTTTACATTACACACTTTGCTTAATGCAATTATCTGTTGTTCACAACTTAATACTCATGGGGTGTTCGGATGATATCCCCGGGAGTGGATTATTAGTCATAGATGCAGTTGGATGGCGGTCTTTGTATTTTGTTGTAATGCCCAGAGTAAATCGCATAGTGATCTTCTTGACATATCACGTTATCTTTATTCTATCAATTGCCCAACTGTAATTTATTTACCCAGCATGTGTTATTTATCTTATAGAGAGACACCACTAGTGAACTGTGGACCCCGGTCCTATTTCCATCATATTGCTATCACCTGTTTACTTTACTCGCACTGTTTACTTTACTAGCATAATTCACTATTTTCCACTCGATACGCTCATACCCTTTGTTTCAAGCAAACCGGTGAGATTGACAACCTCATTGCAAGTTGGGAACAAAGTACTTGGGTGTGTGTGTGCAGGTTCCACGTTGCTACTAGCTGAAGACGCGCTAACTCGTTTTATCGTGAAACGGCGCCCTTGTTGGAGTGTCACTAGGCTACCAAGCATCACCTTCGGTCGTTTGTCTGCTCTTCTCTTGATCGACATACCTTGGTTTCTTAATGAGGGAAAAGACTTGCTGCTGTGCTCATCATACTTTCCGCTTGGAGTTTCCCAACTGCCTGACTATATTAATTATCAACTACACGCCAGACATCAAGCCATTTTCTGGCGCCGTTGCCGGGGAAGAAGTAGAAGACTTCTGCAAGGGGAGTTTTTCGCACGCACATACTTTACTTTGTTATTTGTTTTGCTTTACTTTATTTTTACTTGCATTGCTTTATATCAAAAACCCAAAAAAATTAGAATCCTTAGTAGTTGTTATTTATTTACTTTAGTTCATTATGTTGTTCCCTAAGTACGTTCTGGAGGACCTCTCAGTAGGTAGTGGTTCAATTATTAGGAAAGATAACATTGAGGAGTTCTTTAATCACATTAGTATGCATAAAGAAGTTGAGGAAAAGTCTTTGGTTGAGCTCGCTCCTAGTATTGAAGTTGCTTTTGCTTATTTAATTCACATGTTGGAAGCTAGGTTTGCTAGCCTTAATCCTTTTATGCAACACATGTTCCTTAAGCTTCATGAAATTGAAGATCCTAAAAAGAAAGCCTTTATCTTAGAAACTTTGCGCTTAGAATTTAAAGATTTTGCCATTGAAGCTAGGAGAGTTCTTAAGCGTTTCAATAAACTTGGTTCACCTATAAAGGTTATTAGCACAAACAATGAAGGAACCGAAATACCTTTACCTAGGAAGCTCTTGGGATTGTATGAAGCTTTCGAAAATAATTTTAACTGGATCTGTCCCAAAAATCTTTTTAGTGATTTGAGTGAACCAAAGCGTGATCACAAAGGGTCTTCAAAAACTTATGTTGATGAAATACAATGCCTTATTGATAAGACCTCTGCATTTGATCTTAATGCTTCTTCTAAAATTACTTGATTCGCAATTTTCTGCGCCTAGCTCAAAGGCGTTAAAGAAAAGCACTCTTGGGAGATAACCCAATGTTTTCTATTCAGTACTTTTTCTTTTATTTGAGTCTTGGAAGTCATTACTACTGTGATGACTGCTCCTTATCATTTTTATTTCATTGTTGTGCCAAGAGAAGCCTCTAATTTGAGTGAGGTAAAGATTTGGGGATGTTGCTGTCCTGAAACTATTTTCGGTGCTGCACCGTAAAAATTCGTGAAATTCTTTGTATATATTTTGGACCTGCGATTTCTTGTGCATATGCCCTAGGTTATATCCAAACTTTCATTAGTTGAACACTTTTTGATTTGAGCAACAGAAAACCCTCTAAAAATTTGACCTTTGTCAGCTATTCTGTTTTGACAAATTTCTGCCACTATTTGTTTTTGCCACTTTATCGCTTTCTTTGCGAGTTCTTTTGATCACAGAACTTTTGGGGAAGTTGCTACAGTATTATATGCTATATATGTGGTGTTTTAGGTTGAAACCTAAAGCAAAAATAGGTTGATTATATGTTACTAGCCATCAACCCGTGCACCTGCACGGGCTAGCAATTCAAGATATTACACACAGACACTATATATAGAATCCCTATTTGTTGAAGTTATAAATTTCATACCAAACAAACAATGTGCTTTTCAAAAAATATTGCTATGGACTATTTTGATGTTTCATATAGAGAAGAACTGAAATCAATGTCATAATTTGTTATATCTATTTCATAATTGCTAATCAATCCAACTTTAATGCATTACCTCACCAAGGCCATGCTGCTTTTTTGCATGATTATTATGTGTTTTATTGGTCAATGATTATTATATCATTATTTCAAACTCTCAACTTCATTCACACTTTATGTGATCAAAAGATTAGAAAATTGATGCTTTGGTGATACTGTGATAACACCAGAGCACCGTACCATGTTAAAGCAAAAGGTAAGTTCATTTAAGTGTGAAACTTTACCTTATCATTGCTGTCATCTGCACCATTTGCACCATGGCATTCATGCTCTACCTATTAGCCATAAGTCTAGTTCAGTTGCAAGTTATAACAAACGAATAACAGAATAAAATTAGGAGTACTCCCTTCGATCAGAAAAGATTATTGGCGCAAATCAGAGTGAGTACAGATTAAGGGAAATTTAGGCAGTCCTCGAGGAAATTTTGAGCAATCACTGCTGACCTAGAGAAGAGCAACAAATTTGGGCTTTCTGGATCGTTGCTATAGATTGATGAGGAGTTGGGGCTGACCAGTGCTATCACCAGAACCCTTCAAATTTCCAAACGTTGTTGTCAATGGAAAGATGTCCACTGACACACTCATGGTTGAGGGGGTTATTAAAAGAGCATTTCCCGCCTAATTGATTTTGGCGTTTGTTAACAATACATTATCTATTAATGTGTGATTATGCTTTGCAGGATTTAATTATGTTCTTGCACAAGATATTGGGTTTCCTATATTATACTTGATATTTATCATTATCCAAAGGAAATTATTGAGGAAATGGTGAAAATAAGCTCTGGGAGAAGTTTCATATAAAGCTGGGCCAGGAAGGCCGGCTTTAGCCGGTCCCAGACCGGCTATAGCCGGACTGCTCGTTTTCGAGAGGGGCTCTGCGCCTCTGGACTCAACCGGCTATTTGTCCGGCTATTTCCGGCTGGGCCGGATATTTCAGGCCGGCTATAGCCGGTCTGAGGCTGGCTTTAGCCGGTGTGGCCGGCTTTAGCCGGACTTATCTCCGGCTATAGCCGGACTTCCTGGCTGGCAACGGTCAGATATTTTGGGGGGGTATAAATACCCCCCTCTTCTTCTCCAACGGGTAGCTCATCCAAATAGAAGAAGACCACCATTGTTGAGCTCTCAAATCAACTAGATCTCCTCCCTCAACCCACCAAAGCTCTTGATCTTTGGAGAATCGAAGGAGAAGACCATCATCTACATCCTCACCGAAGCGATTTGATTTCCCCTCTCATTTGCTTGAGGGCCCTTGTGTCTTGGGTTCCCTTGTGTCCCAAGACCTTGTTTGTGTATTTGATATATTGCTACTTGTTGTTTGACAACATTGTGTTGTGCTTGGGAGCCTCCGATTCGGTTGTGGATGCGTGCCCCAAGATTGTAAAGGCCGGTTCCGCCTTGAGGAATCCCTTAGTGGAAAGTGAGCTAGGCCTTTGTGGCGGAAGCTTGCACCGGAGTATAGGGTGAGCCTTTGTGGCGTTGGTTAGGCCTTTGTGGCAACCACACCTCTCCAACATAGACGTACTTCCCCTAAAAGGAAGGAACTACGGGAATTACATCCGTGTCTCCGTGTGCTCCACTCTCGGTTACCTCTATCCTTTATTACCTTTATATATTGTATCTTGTTTAGCTTGCTAGTTGACATATAGGTAAATTCACCTTAGTTGCATATCTAGAGAATTTACCTTTGTGTCAAGCCTAAATTGAAAAAGAAATAAAATTTGAGTAGCACCTATTCACCCCCCCCCTCTAGGTGCCCATACGATCCGTTCAATTGGTATCAGAGCCTCGGCTCTTATTTTGGGCTTAACCGCCTAAGAGTATGGAAACATCACCTAGTGAGGGCTCGGGTCAAGTTTCCATGGGTGAGTTCAAATCTTTGGAATCATCCATGGCTTCCATGACATCTCAAGTAAATGAGTTGCATGAAATGATAGCGCAACTCTTGCAAGCTAAAAATGCTAATGCTCCTCCACCTCCGGAAAAACCCGCTACTCCACAAGTGGAGAATGTGGGGATAGATGAGGAGGGTGCCGATAAAAATGGCGATGCTAAGTCTTCCTCCAAGGCCGACGGGAAAGGTGAATACCCGCATTGGTATTCACCCGACCCGCCGGTTCCTCATCCTCATATTAACCATTGAGGTGATCCGCCTAAGCTTGATGCATTAAACTTTGGTCAATGGCAATATCAAATGATCTCTCATATGCGCAGTTCTTGCATCGAGCTTTGGAGGATCGTTGAGGAAGGATTCAAGGCCGTGGATCCCCACAACATGACAAGAAGAGAGACGGTCGATAGCCAACTCAATGCTACCGCTCTTCACATGATTCAAGTCGCCGTGGGATCCAAGGACTTGCCTCACATCCAACACTTCTCCACCGCTAAAGAAGCTTGGCAAGCTCTCTCCGACGTCTTTGTTGGCAATGAGAGCATGAAGAAGACAAGATATATTGCCTTCTCAAATCAAGCGGAGGGTTTCTACATGATGGATGGTGAGGATCATCAAGAAATGTATAGAAGACTCAAGACTATTGCTACCACCTTCAAGAACCTCGGTGCTCACCATATTGATGATGAGTGGATCAAGATGAAGTACATTCTTGCTCTCACTCCATGTGAGCCCGCGGATATAAAGAGTGTTCAAGGCAAGCACAACTTCAATGAGATGACCTCCAATCAAGTGATGCAAGAGATTCAAGCATACAAGGTTTCCGCACAAAATGCGGAAGATGCTCGTGCCCGTGCCATAGGAATGCAAAGAAGCTCCAATCTTGCTTTGAAGGCTAATGTGGTTGAGAAAGAGGTTCCTCTTCAAGCAAGCATCGAAGCAAGGCTAGAGTTGTGTCCCGAGGACATAAGACATGAGTACAATGAGCACATGGCCTTCTATGGAAAAACCTTTTGGGTTGATCCACACAAGGCCAAAGAAGACAATCAAAGAAGAAGCAAGTCAAGTGGCTATCAAAGGAATGACAACAATGGTCAAAGGGTGAGGACTTGCTACAATTGCAATGATAGATTTCACTTCGTTGCCGAGTGCCCTTATGAGAAGAGAGAAGACCATGGTGGAAAGCTCATCTTCAAAAGCAAGACCAAGTCACCATCTGTAACGACCCAAGATTTTATCAAATTTTGGGGGAAAACTTTCATTTTTATTCTGCTTGTGTTGATTGGAAATTCACAAGGATTTAAAACTTTCTGAGTTTATTTGAAAGCTTTGCTTAAAAACTAAGTAAAATCCCCTATTTATTTCTTGAAGAATTTCTTTGAGAAAGAACAAGTATCAAAATACTATTTTCCTTTCTTTTATTTCAAACCTATGCAAGCTACTTGCAAAGGGTACCTTCTAAAATGTTTCTTTTGTCTAAAAGGTTTGCTTTGCAAAAGGGTGGTTTGAAAACAATTTGTAAATAATATTTTATAAAGTGTTATCCTCTTATTTTAAAAGGATTTATTCTCAAACCCTATTTCTAATATAGATTGCAAGTTAGCCCTTTGGCCAATTTATAAAGTTTTTCTTAAAAATCATACTTTGTTCTGAAAACTTGTCTTCTTATAGTTCCAGATAGCTATGTTGATTTCTAGGAAATTTTACAAATTGATTTGAATCAATTTGAACCAAATATGCAAAAGCTACAAAAGAAATAGGAAAACAGAAATAGAAAAGAAGGAAGAACAAAAAAAAATAGAAAAAGGCCTCGGGAACCCCTCGGCCCAGATCAGAGAAATGAGCCCACGGCCCATCCTCCTTCTCCCCGAACCGGTACCCCCTGCTTTCTTTCTCACCTCGCTGACACCGGGACCCACCCGTCAGCGCGAGGTCATCTTCTTCCTCCAGCCACTAATCACGCCGGGACCGAGCCCGAGCAGTAACGTACTCCCCCTCTTCAATACGCCTTAATGCCTGGCCGTTTCCTTCTCCGCGCCACACCTATAAATACCCCAGCATCTCCGCCCCCTTCTCCCTTTGCTTCCCCTCGAGTTTGTCGCCTGGCCACCGCGGGATTGCTCGCCGGAGCCTGCAGTCCCCGCCGCAGAGAATCGCCGATTTCGGCATAGCCCAGGTATCCCGAGCCCCCTCTCTGGCCTTGTCCTCTCTCCCTCACTCTGTAGACCCTCCTGATGCCTCCCTTTTGAACAAACGCGCCGCAGGTCGATGCAACCATCATCACACGAGACCGCCTCCCTCTCCAGCCGCTCCTCTCTGCTACTACTGGATGCATTCGAACCCTCCGTTCTCGCAGACGAGATCACCGTGACCAGACACGCATCGTCCACCCCTTCCCCAGCCCCAGGAAGCCGCAGAATGTCATCACCGACCGTTTCCAGTGCCGCACCTCGCCGCCGGTGACCAAACCCTAGCACCACGGTGAGACACTCTCCCAGATCTTCTTTCGTCCGTTGGATCTTGATCTTGCGGTCCGGATCGAGTCACTTAGATGAAGCGGTATCGGACAATCCGGTGCGTCCTTTCCTCTTAAAATCCAGTGGCTAACAGAGACGATCCAGCTGAAGGGGTATCGACCAATAGAACTAAGCCACGTGTCAGCCTCCAGTTCAAACCCGAGTCAAATTAGAATTTAGAAACCAGATTTTGTGCAAACCTTGGAGAATTCATATCTTTCGATTTATAGGCCCAAAAATAACAAATGATATACCGTTGGAATCCTTAGAACATCTAGAATCCAGCAGTACCATAAAATCTTATATTTTATGGGTTCAATTTGAAACTACTTTCAAATTGGGTTCAAACCTTCTGTTAGCAAGTTAAATCCATATCTTTTGAACCAAGTGTCCAAAAATTATGAAATTGTAGTCTTTGGAATCCTCTCAACTTGTAGAACATCATAGGATCAAGAAAATCCAAATTTGATACGTGCACACACTTTGTGCATTCAAATTTGTCCAAATCACCATTTAGGTGATAATTCAATTTCTATAACTTATTTCAGAGTGAATCCAATTGCAGTAGCTTTGTATTACTGCAAGACATCCAGTAGCATCACTCCCATAATTTCTTGAACAACTTCATAATTATTCAAATTCTAATATGAGAATTTGAGTAGTTCTTATATAGATTAATTCTATTTCTGTTCAGTAATGTTTCCTTCTACCATAGCAAATCTTAATCATACCTAGCCATCAATATTATCTGAATAACATCATGATCAAGATCATATCTACTTAGACCTATCTTGTCTAGCTCACACATATTCAAATTACAATAGTGTTGTTTGAGTAAAGTGTGATGCATCTCAATCATGGGATTCTATTCTTACTATCTTAGGTGTTGATCAAATCAACATGATAGCACCTATCTGACACTCCTTGCACCAAATAGGAACCTAAAACCATAATCTCAAATGTTATCTACCCATACTCAATCATCTATTCAACTAATCATGATTTCATGTGTAGAACTATTCAATTAACAAATGAGTTAATTGAGTAACTCGATGATTCATAAACCCTTGACCCATACCTTGTCCAACTAGACATATTTTGCCTAATTTATATTATACTCAAATTGCAATCGTGCTACTTGAGTAGAATATGAATTCATCTCAACCTTAGGTTCTATTAATATGGAGTTGTTATAACCCACACCATAGTGTGTGTTATACACCATGTTGATCAAAGAACCATTTGAGCCATGCCCTCCAAAATCAATCATTCATACCAAATCCAATGCCTACCTAGTTCTGTTCACATGTATTGAACTATTCAACTTGCAAATGTGCTAATTGAGTAGTTCAAGCATTCTTAAACCTAGCCTAGTGCCTAAGTGTGATATATGCTATTTAAAGAATAAATGTTGTTACACTTATTCAAATAGTATTGTAGTTGCGCAATCCCACACCTATGTGATCTATTTCACACGAGCTTTCCTAAAACTCAATCATGCTTTAATAAAGCATAAAAACTTCATCAATTATATTTTGCCTAACCCAATTCTCTCTCAGATCATATTGATCTCTCCCAACTAAGCTCTCCAATCCATATCTCACAGATCATGATCCTTTACCATATCTTCTTGTCATAACATCTCAATAAACCAAATTGTTGAACAAACGCTTTTCAGTTGTTTGATTCGTTTGATTGTATTGTTTGGTGTGTTTATGGTATGCTTTTCTGTGCTATAGTTGGTGCGAAGAGCTACGTGCTTAGTCGAGAGAAGTGAAACGTCGTGATCTTCAAAAAGGCAAGTGACACACATACTTCCTCTTATCTTTTATTATATGCATTAGTGATTTCAATACTGTGCATGCTATGAAATTTTTCAAAGTAGTTATGAAATGCTTAGCACCTAGTAGTGGTAGCTATCCCTTGAAACCCCACTTGCTAGGATTGCAAACTTACTTGCAAAATGATGCCAAGCCTTGTTTTCAAATTGTGATGAAAATTAACAACCCAATGAATCACCTGGGTGCAATCTTGTGGCTACTCAGGGCTACACACCTGGCTATCAACCCAGGACATGTGTGGTTGTCATCGCCTGAGGGTACACAACTCAGGGCTACACACCTGGCTATCAACCCAGGACATGTGTGGTGGTTATCACCTGAGAATACTTTGTATTGGTTGTACCTAGGAACAGAGAGAGGACATGTCGATCGAAAGGAATCTCATCACCTTTTCAGAATAATTAAAACTTGAATAGTGACTACTTAGGGCTACACACCTGACTATCAACTCAGGATATGTGTGGTTGTCATCGCCTAAGGGTCCTCACCAATCCCAAGACTAACTACTTAGGGCTACACACCTGACTATCAACTCAGGACATGTGTGGTTGTCATCGCCTAAGGGTTACCTTGGGGCTTAAATTGAGTAACTACTCAGGACTGCACACCTGGCTATCAACCCAGGATATGTGTGGTTGTCATCGCCTGAGGGTTATTCTAGTTTTAATTGAGTAACTACTCAGGACTGCACACCTGGCTATCAACCCAGGATATGTGTGGTTGTCATCGCCTGAGGGTTATTCTTGTTTGTTGAGTTACTACTCAGGACTACACAACCTGGCTATCAACCCAGGATTTGTGTGGTTGTCATCGCCTGAGGGTTATCTTGACCTTGAAGAAAAATCAAAATGTTTTAAAAATGTTTTGGATAGGATAAAACTTGCTTTATGCAACTCAGCCATAAGATCCACCAGCCAAATGCCATGTAGTATAGTCTTTCCACAAAATGCCACCAAATATGTGTCATTTGCCAGTACATCATTGTACTGACCCCTTCAGGGCTGCATATTCAAACGTGCAGGTTTTATATCGAGTAAGGAACCAGGAGTAGGATCTCGAGTCTACATTCCAACATGTCTGCCTGTGGCACTTGATGAAGAATGGAGGCTCACTGCAACTATGCTTTATGCTGTGTACTCGTAAGGTTAAATACCTATGTAACTGGATTTACGTTGTAATATTGATGCTACTGCAATGATTACTTATTTTGTACTGTGGTGCTATCTACTGATCCAGGGAATGGCACAGTAACACAGGAGTTCTGTCTTTAGTAAAAGGCAGGGCGTCACAGAATGGTATCAGAGCATAGTGTTGCCTGTAGGATCGAGACCCTAGGTTTGGATAATTAGAGATAGGAAGACCCTAGGATAAAATTCTCTATCTCATCTTACTTCTATTTTAAAAGAATGTTGCATCTTGAAACTCCTTGTATTTCTCCCCTACTTCATTTTCAAATGATTCCCTTAGATGACCCAACTCTCGGAACCTTCAAGAAAGGACAGAAGAACACAATGTGCTAGAAGAATGAGACTTCTACTTCATAGGTTGACCTTGATCCAACATGAAGAACTACATTGAAGACCAACAAAGAGCTTGAGAACATGTGGATATGAAGGTTGCCCAACACCAACGATGCATTGGGAAGAGGAAATAAGAAATGGAACAATGAAACTATAATAGAATAGACCACCAAGATTCTAGTTTATAGAACCAACGACGTATAGATGCTTCTATGATCATACAAAATTGGTGTATGACCATATTATTTTGTTAGCGTGTTTTCCAAAACTTATCAAAAGGATTTTTCAATGATTGTTTGATTTATGTTTGTTTGTTGCATGATTTGTTGTTTGTGTCTGGGTAGGAAAAATTTTCTTCTTTAGTTCTATCTATCTATTACTCACCCTTGCTAAAACCACCTCAGATGCCGCCTCGCCGTGAAAACAACAACAACCGCAGCAACAACAATGACAACAACATCAATGATGTGGTTCAACAGTTAGCCACAGGTCAAGCCCAACTCATGCAGATGATGACCCAATTCATCCAAGCAAGCACCAACCTCATGAACAACAACAACAACAACAATCCACCACCCCCACCTCAAGTGGACCGACTAGCTCGTTTCCTGAAGCTCAGACCCAATAAGTTTTCATCTGCCACAGACCCAATAGTGGCCGATGACTGGCTGCGTTCAGTCAATAAGGACTTGGTTACCTGTGAGTGCACAGATGCTGAAAAGATTAGATTCACTGCCCACCTGCTAGAAGGACCAGCAGCAATGTGGTGGGATACTTACCAAGTCACCAATCCAATTGAAGGCCTGGACTGGGATTCCTTCAGGGAAGGCTTTCGTAAGGCTCATATCTCCACGGGCATTATGAATCTAAAGAAAGATGAGTTCCGCACTCTAAAGCAGGGTGATAGGACACTAAAGGAGTACATGGCTGACTTCTGCTCTCTGTCGAGATACGCGCCAGAAGACATCGACACTGATGCCAAGAGAAAGGATAAGTTCCTCAGTGGACTCAAAGGAGAACTGAAGATACCTCTGTCAATAGCTTATGCTCCAAACTACCAAGCTCTGCTAGACCAAGCGGTTACTCTGGACAACAACATAAGAAAAGAGGAAAACCGTAAGAGGAAGCACAACAATGGCAGGAACCACACTGGATATTCCCACAAGAGACCCCACTTCAACGAAGGCTATGGACATGGTAATTTCAATGGCCATAGGCACAATGGTGGAAACAATGGAAACCACTCCAATGATCATCATAATGGAGACAATGGAAATCATAATGGAGGAAATGGACAACACCACTCCAAACTGGTGATTAAGAAGGATCTCTCAACAATCACTTGTTACAAGTGCAAACAAAAGGGACACTATGCGGATAAGTGTTCAGAAAATGGTACTACAAGACTTCAATGAACTGGATGACCGAAGGATGCCGCAAAATACAAGAAGAAGAAACAACAAAGTATAGCCAACTTGAAAGAATTTGTATGCAGCTACAGCTTTGTAATAAATATTGTAAGAGCTAAAGACAACCTTGTTGAGTGAACTTTTACTTCTCAATGAATTGGCAAGCTGAAGGATTTGTAACTCAAGAGTTAAAGTCATACGACCAAGTTTGCGCAAAACCTCTAGCTAGGAACGATAGATTTTGTTCAAAATAAGATTTGGGAACTTGATTCCAATTTCAACAAACTTTTGTTTAAAAGCTAGTGAAGTTGACCAAGAGTTAGAATACGAGATGCACCAAACCAAATACAAGGTAATGATTGGGTGCGACATGGATTGGCCCCCATGACGACTACTCATATTGTTCGCTCTTGTATGAGGAATGGTAAATCTAGAGAGATATACCTACATGAGAGACGACGTCTTTAAACCATAACCTTAGGAGGATAATATGTTACATCCCTTATAGTAAGCCAGTGGCCAAAACATAGGAATACGGTGAGAACTTGGACTTTTGAATGACTACGCGTTAATCAGAAACGTGTTGCTCAGTGGACTTGAAGGCGAAGACTGTTCAGTTTTGATGGCTGCTTATTCAATTTACCTTCCCGACTCTTAGTTTTGACTTCCCACGTAGTCTGTTCGACTACCTTCCTGAGCCTATAAGAGAGGTCACTCCTCTCTAGAGAGTCACAACAGAGACAACCACCACTACCTATGAGATTGTCTCCTGATTCCAAAGCTTTACGCCACCGAAGTCTACCCCATCCCGACCTGCGATGTTATGATGCAACTCTCCAAATCCCTGAAACTAGTTTCTTACCCATGAGAGCTTCGTTAGATCTCTTTTCCTGCAAGGGAGTTCATCTTCGAGAGATGATCCAGTTGTTCAGCGCCTTTCAACAAGTATGAAGACGGTTGCTAAAGGAATTCTTAAGGACCATCTGGTACCTGTGGAAAGTAGCACGACTTGCTCCGGTAACTTGAATGGGTTCAACAATGCTGGTTATAAGGTGACCTTCCGTCCCTTAAAGGTGCAAGTACGTCTTACAGAGTCTACCTTGTTTACCCCTATGAAATGCTTGAGAAGACTGCAGAGAGATGCCATCCTAATTCATTGGGATGTGTGGTCTCATCATGTTCGTGGGGCAAGCATGCAGCACTTGACACTGAGTTATCTTTTGAGATTCTGCAATGAAAATCAGCTAAAAATCAACAAGGAGTATGGTGATGGCCTGTATGCTATCTTAGCCCTGGTGAGGACCGACCAAGAAAAGGCTAGATACACATTCTTGGACGATGTGGACTACCTTGTTGAAGACAACGCGATGGATGATATCTGCTTATCACCAGAATTGGATGGAACCTTTGGTATGCCCATTTTTGAACATAGTGGGGAACATCAGAACTTCTGAGAAGAGCGAATTCAAGGAAAATGACACAACGATGAATGCAAGCTGAGAACAAAATGCAAGTGCCTAAGGAAGAATCAAGATACCACCAAGTGGAATTTTCTTTTAAGGGTGGTAGCCACCCAGATACCCAAACCCAGATAACCTAAACCTACTTACTTTCTAGCCTCTTCCAATCTCGAGGACGAGATTTCTTTTAAGGGTGGTAGTTTGTAACGACCCAAGATTTTATCAAATTTTGGGGGAAAATTTTCGTTTTTATTCTGCTTGTGTTGATTGGAAATTCACAAGGATTTAAAACTTTCTGAGTTTATTTGAAAGCTTTGCTTAAAAACTAAGTAAAATCCCCTATTTATTTCTTGAAGAATTTCTTTGAGAAAGAACAAGTATCAAAATACTATTTTCCTTTCTTTTATTTCAAACCTATGCAAGCTACTTGCAAAGGGTACCTTCTAAAATGTTTCTTTTGTCTAAAAGGTTTGCTTTGCAAAAGGGTGGTTTGAAAACAATTTGTAAATAATATTTTATAAAGTGTTATCCTCTTATTTTAAAAGGATTTATTCTCAAACCCTATTTCTAATATAGATTGCAAGTTAGCCCTTTGGCCAATTTATAAAGTTTTTCTTAAAAATCATACTTTGTTCTGAAAACTTGTCTTCTTATAGTTCCAGATAGCTATGTTGATTTCTAGGAAATTTTACAAATTGATTTGAATCAATTTGAACCAAATATGCAAAAGCTACAAAAGAAATAGGAAAACAGAAATAGAAAAGAAGGAAGAACAAAAAAAAATAGAAAAAGGCCTCGGGAACCCCTCGGCCCAGATCAGAGAAATGAGCCCACGGCCCATCCTCCTTCTCCCCGAACCGGTACCCCCTGCTTTCTTTCTCACCTCGCTGACACCGGGACCCACCCGTCAGCGCGAGGTCATCTTCTTCCTCCAGCCACTAATCACGCCGGGACCGAGCCCGAGCAGTAACGTACTCCCCCTCTTCAATACGCCTTAATGCCCGGCCGTTTCCTTCTCCGCGCCACACCTATAAATACCCCAGCATCTCCGCCCCCTTCTCCCTTTGCTTCCCCTCGAGTTTGTCGCCTGGCCACCGCGGGATTGCTCGCCGGAGCCTGCAGTCCCCGCCGCAGAGAATCGCCGATTTCGGCATAGCCCAGGTATCCCGAGCCCCCTCTCTGGCCTTGTCCTCTCTCCCTCACTCTGTAGACCCTCCTGATGCCTCCCTTTTGAACAAACGCGCCGCAGGTCGATGCAACCATCATCACACGAGACCGCCTCCCTCTACAGCCACTCCTCTCTGCTACTACTGGATGCATTCGAACCCTCCGTTCACGCAGACGAGATCACCGTGACCAGACGCGCATCGTCCACCCCTTCCCCAGCCCCAGGAAGCCACAGAACGTCATCACCGACCGTTTCCAGTGCCGCACCTCGCCGCCGGTGACCAAACCCTAGCACCACGGTGAGACACTCTCCCAGATCTTCTTTCGTCCGTTGGATCTTGATCTTGCGGTCCGGATCGAGTCACTTAGATGAAGCGGTATCGGACAATCCGGTGCGTCCTTTCCTCTTAAAATCCAGCGGCTAACAGAGACGATCCAGCTGAAGGGGTATCGACCAATAGAACTAAGCCACGTGTCAGCCTCCAGTTCAAACCCGAGTCAAATTAGAATTTAGAAACCAGATTTTGTGCAAACCTTGGAGAATTCATATCTTTCGATTTATAGGCCCAAAAATAACAAATGATATACCGTTGGAATCCTTAGAACATCTAGAATCCAGCAGTACCATAAAATCTTATATTTTATGGGTTCAATTTGAAACTACTTTCAAATTGGGTTCAAACCTTCTGTTAGCAAGTTAAATCCATATCTTTTGAACCAAGTGTCCAAAAATTATGAAATTGTAGTCTTTGGAATCCTCTCAACTTGTAGAACATCATAGGATCAAGAAAATCCAAATTTGATACGTGCACACACTTTGTGCATTCAAATTTGTCCAAATCACCATTTAGGTGATAATTCAATTTCTATAACTTATTTCAGAGTGAATCCAATTGCAGTAGCTTTGTATTACTGCAAGACATCCAGTAGCATCACTCCCATAATTTCTTGAACAACTTCATAATTATTCAAATTCTAATATGAGAATTTGAGTAGTTCCTATATAGATTAATTCTATTTCTGTTCAGTAATGTTTCCTTCTACCATAGCAAATCTTAATCATACCTAGCCATCAATATTATCTGAATAACATCATGATCAAGATCATATCTACTTAGACCTATCTTGTCTAGCTCACACATATTCAAATTACAATAGTGTTGTTTGAGTAAAGTGTGATGCATCTCAATCATGGGATTCTATTCTTACTATCTTAGGTGTTGATCAAATCAACATGATAGCACCTATCCGACACTCCTTGCACCAAATAGGAACCTAAAACCATAATCTCAAATGTTATCTACCCATACTCAATCATCTATTCAACTAATCACGATTTCATGTGTAGAACTATTCAATTAACAAATGAGTTAATTGAGTAACTCGATGATTCATAAACCCTTGACCCATACCTTGTCCAACTAGACATATTTTGCCTAATTTATATTATACTCAAATTGCAATCGTGCTACTTGAGTAGAATATGAATTCATCTCAACCTTAGGTTCTATTAATATGGAGTTGTTATAACCCACACCATAGTGTGTGTTATACACCATGTTGATCAATGAACCATTTGAGCCATGCCCTCCAAAATCAATCATTCATACCAAATCCAATGCCTACCTAGTTCTGTTCACATGTATTGAACTATTCAACTTGCAAATGTGCTAATTGAGTAGTTCAAGCATTCTTAAACCTAGCCTAGTGCCTAAGTGTGATATATGCTATTTAAAGAATAAATGTTGTTACACTTATTCAAATAGTATTGTAGTTGCGCAATCCCACACCTATGTGATCTATTTCACACGAGCTTTCCTAAAACTCAATCATGCTTTAATAAAGCATAAAAACTTCATCAATTATATTTTGCCTAACACAATTCTCTCTCAGATCATATTGATCTCTCCCAACTAAGCTCTCCAATCCATATCTCACAGATCATGATCCTTTACCATATCTTCTTGTCATAACATCTCAATAAACCAAATTGTTGAACAAACGCTTTTCAGTTGTTTGATTCGTTTGATTGTATTGTTTGGTGTGTTTATGGTATGCTTTTCTGTGCTATAGTTGGTGTGAAGAGCTACGTGCTTAGTCGAGAGAAGTGAAACGTCGTGATCTTCAAAAAGGCAAGTGACACACATACTTCCTCCTATCTTTTATTATATGCATTAGTGATTTCAATACTGTGCATGCTATGAAATTTTTCAAAGTGGTTATGAAATGCTTAGCACCTAGTAGTGGTAGCTATCCCTTGAAACCCCACTTGCTAGGATTGCAAACTTACTTGCAAAATGATGCCAAGCCTTGTTTTCAAATTGTGATGAAAATTAATAACCCAATGAATCACCTGGGTGCAATCTTGTGGCTACTCAGGGCTACACACCTGGCTATCAACCCAGGACATGTGTGGTTGTCATCGCCTGAGGGTACACAACTCAGGGCTACACACCTGGCTATCAACCCAGGACATGTGTGGTGGTTATCACCTGAGAATACTTTGTATTGGTTGTACCTAGGAACAGAGAGAGGACATGTCGATCGAAAGGAATCTCATCACCTTTTCAGAATAATTAAAACTTTAATAGTGACTACTTAGGGCTACACACCTGACTATCAACTCAGGATATGTGTGGTTGTCATCGCCTAAGGGTCCTCACCAATCCCAAGACTAACTACTTAGGGCTACACACCTGACTATCAACTCAGGACATGTGTGGTTGTCATCGCCTAAGGGTTACCTTGGGGCTTAAATTGAGTAACTACTCAGGACTGCACACCTGGCTATCAACCCAGGATATGTGTGGTTGTCATCGCCTGAGGGTTATTCTAGTTTTAATTGAGTAACTACTCAGGACTGCACACCTGGCTATCAACCCAGGATATGTGTGGTTGTCATCGCCTGAGGGTTATTCCAATTTTTTAAACAAGTAGCTACTCAGGACTGCACACCTGGCTATCAACCCAGGATATGTGTGGTTGTCATCGCCTGAGGGTTATTCTTGTTTGTTGAGTTACTACTCAGGACTACACAACCTGGCTATCAACCCAGGATTTGTGTGGTTGTCATCGCCTGAGGGTTATCTTGACCTTGAAGAAAAATCAAAATGTTTTAAAAATGTTTTGGATAGGATAAAACTTGCTTTATGCAACTCAGCCATAAGATCCACCAGCCAAATGCCATGTAGTATAGTCTTTCCACAAAATGCCACCAAATATGTGTCATTTGCCAGTACATCATTGTACTGACCCCTTCGGGGCTGCATATTCAAACGTGCAGGTTTTATATCGAGTAAGGAACCAGGAGTAGGATCTCGAGTCTACATTCCAACATGTCTGCCTGTGGCACTTGATGAAGAATGGAGGCTCACTGCAACTATGCTTTATGCTGTGTACTCGTAAGGTTAAATACCTATGTAACTGGATTTATGTTGTAATATTGATGCTACTGCAATGATTACTTATTTTGTACTGTGGTGCTATCTACTGATCTAGGGAATGGCACAGTAACACAGGAGTTCTGTCTTTAGCAAAAGGCAGGGCGTCACACCATCCAAGAAGCCATTTGTGAAGAAGGGTGGACCAAAGAAGAAACAACCAAAGTTTGTGTTCTTGACTCAAGAAGAGTACTCCGCAAGTGAGAGTGATGAAGAAGAAACCATAACTAGTGAGATGGCCGCAATGGCAACCACCTCCACTTCCTCCACATCACTCTTTGAATCCCCCAATGAGGACTCTCTTGTCAAGAACGTCAAGTGCCTTATGGCCAAGTCTTCCGAGGTATCACCCACATCTTTCTCTTCCTCTAAGACAAATGATGCTTCCTTGAATGATCTTGCTAGTCTTAGAGTAAAGGAAGAAATTGTTGCTTTTGATGATTATGTGTCTAGTGTAGACGGTGTTCACAAGCTTTACTTTGAATGTCTATTGAGCCAATATGGTCAAACTCTTGAAAAACTAGATGAACAAATGAGGCTTGAAAGAGAATATGCTCAAGATATTGCCTCACTAACCGAGTCTCTTGAAGAAGAGCAAGAGGAACGAGCAACTCTTGAAGAGAAGCTCGATTCCATTGAGGAAGCTAATAATGAAGTTGTTTCCAAACTCATTAAAGAGCGAGATCATGCTCGTGCTAAAGTAAAAATGCTTAAAAAGGAAAAGGTTGAATTTGGTGTTGGTCATGATATACTTGTTAAGGATTTAGAAGATCTTGACAAGGCTCACAAGGCCTTGAAAAGTGAACACTCTATTCTTACCAAGTCACATGAACAACTTCAAATTCAATTGACTAAGAATAATGTGCCTAGTTCTTCTACTTATACTTGTGATCATGCAAATGTCATTGAAGAAAATGCTAGGTTGAAAGATGAGCTTGCCAAGTCCTCCATTCCCATAGGTGAGAAAAACTTGAATGACCTTTTGAGTAAGCAAAAGGCATTTGGTGATAAAACGGGAATTGGCTATGTCTCAAAGAAGAAGAAGAACAACAAGAAGAAAAAGGCCAAGCCCGCACAAGCAAAGAAGGATCCTATTGTGGGTGGCAAAGCCACTCATGATGATCATGCGGGAATTGCTAACCATCACTATGTTTTATTTCATGATTATTATGGTGATGTTTATGCAAAATATGTTGGTCCAAATGATGGTTATGTTGCTTGGTCTATTTGGGTTCCAAAGACCCTTGTTGCTAACAAAAGAGGACCCATTGAAAAATGGGGACCTAAAACCAAGCAATGATCTCTTGTAGGACTATGCTTTCGGTGGATCAAAATGGGTGCTTGATAGTGGATGCACAAGTCATATGACCGGAAGCAAGGAGATTATGACGGAGATGAGACCAAATGACAACCACATAATCGTCACTTATGGAGACATGTCACAATCCGAGGTATTGGGTCTTGGCAAGGTGGTGGTCGCACCGGATATTTCCCTTGTGGACGTCATGCTTGTTGAGACCCTTGGTTATAATTCACTTTCAGTTCGTGCACTTGGTAAGATGGGCTTTGCCGTCTTCATTGATAATGACATTGTGGTACTCTTGTGGAGCAAGTCTCTAAAGGTCGCTTTCGTTGGACACATTGAAAATAACTTGTATGTGGTGGACTTTTCGGGGAAAACCACTACAAGTGCAATGTGTTTATTTGGAAAGGCCGATGTGGGTTGGCTTTGGCATCGCCGACTAGCACATGTCAATATGAGAACTTTGCAAAGCCTTCACAAGGGTGGCCACATACTCGGACTAAAAGAGAATGTTTCTTTTGCCAAAGATCGTGTTTGCAGGGCTTGCGTTCTAGGAAAAATGCATGATTCTCCCCACCCAAGCAAGACTATCATTTCTTCTAAGAGGATCTTGGAGCTCCTTCATGTGGATCTCTTTTGTCCTCCCTCTCATGCAAGTCTTGGTGGGAAGAAATATTGTTTGGTGATTGTTGATGACTATTCAAGATATACTTGGGTCTACTTCTTCAAGCATAAAAGTGAGACTCAACAAACCGTCATCGACTTTGCCAAAGAAGTAGAACGTCAACATGGGCAAACTATTTTGGCAATTAGAAGTGACAATGGCTCGGAGTTCAAGAACTACACCTTAAATGGATTTCTTAGTGATGAGGGAATTCGTTATCAATATTCCGCTGCATACACCCCTCAACAAAATGGTGTAGCCGAAAGGAAGAACCGGACTCTTATGGATATGGCTAGGTCCATGTTGGTGGAGTTTAAGTCTCCATACAACTTTTGGGCCAAAGCTATCTCTACGGCTTGTCATTCTTCAAACCGGCTCTTCCTCCGCAAAGGCCTAAACAAGACTCCATATGAAATACTCACCGGAAGCATGCCCAACATCTCCTACTACCGGGTTTTTGGGTGTAAGTGTTTCTTTCAAAGAAAAGGAGTTCGTCTAGGTAAATTTGATCCGAAAGCAATAGAAGGTATTTTTGTTGGTTATGGTGCCGAATCCCACACTTATAGAATCTTCAACAATTCCACTGGGCGTGTTGAAGAATCTTGTAGTGTGGTATTTGAAGAGAATGACGGCTCCCAAGGGGGGCGAGATGTTGTTTCTTGTGATGTAGATGATGAAATACCTCGAGAAGCCATAGGAAGAATGGGCGTGGGATTTTTCTGCCCCATTGAGGGACACCTTGTGGCCGACCGGGAAGGACTATGCTCTACTCAAGTGGAGCCTTCATCTTCACAAGCTCAACAAGCCTCTCCCAAGGAAGCAACTAATGCATCAACCGAAGAACAAGACAAGGACCTTCATGAAGAAGAAGGGGCACCACCATCCTCTCCGGTTATCTCAACCGCCCCCAATTCTTCACAAGACCAAGATCAACCTACTCATGAAGATTTTGATGATCAAGGTCAATTTTATGGTCAAGACGGGGACCAAAATGATCAAGATGATCAAGTGACTCCTCCAAGGTCTAATGAGGAGATCGAAGCCCGTCGCAAGAAAAGAGTTGAAAGGGATTTGGAACTTAAAGTTCATACCCTTGAGAGGGTTATTGGAGATTTAAGAAGCAAAGTGTCAACCCGGCGTCAATTGGCACAATTTAGCTCTCATCATGCTTATATCTCCATGGTTGAACCCAAGAAAGTATTTGAAGCACTTGAAGATCCGGACTGGTTGGATGCTATGCATGAAGAACTCAACAACTTCAAGCGCAATAATGTATGGGTGTTAGTAGAGAAGCCAAAGGAGTGCCGCAATGTGATTGGCACAAAGTGGATATTCAAGAACAAGCAAGATGAGCATGGAATTGTTGTGAGGAACAAGGCAAGATTGGTTGCTCAAGGTTTCTCTCAAGTTGAAGGCATTGACTTTGGAGAGACTTATGCTCCAGTGGCTCGTCTTGAGTCCATCCGTATCCTTCTTGCATATGCCACTCATCATAATTTTAAGTTGCAACAAATGGATGTTAAGAGTGCATTTCTTAATGGTCCATTGAAAGAGGAAGTGTATGTTAAGCAACCCCCGGGGTTTGAGGATCTCAACTTTCCTAACCATGTCTACAAACTCCATAAGGCTCTCTATGTCCTTAAACAAGCCCCACGTGCGTGGTATGAGCACCTTAGGGAGTTGTTGGTAGACCGTGGGTTTGAAGTTGGGCAAATCGATCCTACTCTTTTTACTAAGAGGGTCAATGGGGAGCTTTTCGTATGCCAACTATATGTTGATGATATTATCTTTGGCTCTACTAACAAAGCTTATAATGATGAATTTTCAAAGCTTATGACCGATAGGTTCGAGATGTCTATGATGGGCGAAATGAAGTTCTTTCTTGGTTTTGAAATCAAGCAATTGAAAGAAGGGACTTTCATCTATCAAGCCAAATATGTCCAAGACATGCTCAAGAGGTTCAAGATGAAAGAACTAAATGGGGCCGCCACACCAATGGCCACAAAATGTCATCTTGAGCTTGATCCCAATGGTAAAGATGTGGATCAAAAGGTATACCGTTCTATGATCGGTTCTTTGCTTTACCTTTGCGCATCTAGACCCGATATTGTGTTGAGTGTAGGTATGTGTGCAAGGTATCAAGCCGCTCCTAAAGAAAGCCACCTTATGGCAGTTAAGAGAATCTTTCGATATTTGGTTCATACCCCAACTTATGGGCTTTGGTATCCCAAGGGCTCGGATTTCTCTCTTTGTGGCTTCACTGATTCGGATTGGGCCGGTGACAAGGATGATAGGAAATCAACCTCCGGAGCTTGCCAATTTCTTGGTAGGTCTTTGGTGTGTTGGCCTTCTAAGAAGCAAAATTGTATATCTCTCTCCACCGCCGAAGCCGAATATATTGCCGCCGCAAGTGGATGCACTCAATTATTATGGATGAGGCAAACTTTAAAGGAATATGGTGTCAATTGTGACAAAGTGCCTCTTTTATGTGACAATGAGAGTGCTATCAAGATAGCCTATAATCCGGTGCAACATTCAAGAACCAAGCATATTGAGATCCGGAATCATTTTATTAGAGATCATGTTGCCCGTGGTGATATTGAGCTTGCATATGTAAGCACCAAGGATCAACTTGCCGACATATTCACGAAGCCCCTTGATGAAGCAAGATTTGGATATTTGAGGAATGAGCTAAATATCATTGATTCAAGGAGTGTGGCTTGAGCATCTTGCAAATGCACCTATTCTTCAAAACTTGTTTGGTTTAGGTGTGGGCATGGAGATAGGGGGAGTGCGGTCCTAATTAATTGGGCTATCCCTCCCCCCATAATGCCAATAGTGATAAAATTGTTCTCTTTCTATCATTTTTGTGATATATGAGTTTCAATGGCGAGTATTGGTTATGGACCCAAGATATATCTTCGCGGTCCAATGCCATAACACTCATACATGGTGGCCTCGGCCACCGACCTCTTCTTTTCGAAGAGTTGATTCCTTGCAAATCTTATTTGAGTTTTTATTGAGCTTATTCGTCATTATCTCTATCCGTGAAATGGGAAGGCACTCGCATTGGATTTTCAAAGTTTTCTTGTGTTTTGCAATGCCAAGTGCCGAGAACCACTCCATGCTTGTTTTCTGTCCTAAGCCCACTTATCTAAAGCCAAATCATCCTCTTGTGCATGCCCAGAACTTCCAGAAATCATATTCATCAGTTTTGTGCCATCTAGACCGGCTATAGCCGGTCCTCCACCAGAAATAGCCGGGGTGCGGCTTTAGCCGGCCCACCCGGCTATAGCCGGCCTGGGGATTTCGAGCCCCACTCATTAGGCCGTGGGGGGTGAGGGTTTTCTCACATTCCTCCCCCACGCCTATCTCTTGCTCGAGCTCCCCTCCCTTGGACCCCGCCGCCGCCGCCGTCTCTCGCCTCTCCTCCGGCCGCCGGAGCCCCCTCCTCGGCCGGTGATCCTCTCCGGCACCCTCCCCATGGACCAGGGTACCCCCTTTCTCTCTCTTCTCTCTCTCTCCCTAGGTCTCTCTAGGGTTAGGGTTAGTTGATTCTTTGGTACCTTGTTGTTCATCTGGGATTGTGTGGATTCGTGGTTTCCTTCAGCATAGCATAGATTGAAAATGTGTGACAAGTTTTGGTGGCCTACGGCTGAGATCTCGAAATTGTCCATCTGGTCCGGCTAAAGCCGGTGTCAGACCGGCTATTGCCGGCCTGACCGCCTAAAGCCGGCCTAAGGCCAGAAATAGCCGGTGTAGATCACCTACTACTGTCATGCTTTTTCCTTTTATGCTATTGCTCCTTGATCCTCTGGCATGCATGCTTATCCTATATGCTTTCTACCTATGTGCTGTGTGCAGGTGGCTCTCGACCTAAGCGGTCACGATATATTGATCCCTCACTTGCTCGCCGTCAAGAGCATCAAGATGCCCGTTTGACAGCTGCTATGAAGAAGAAGCGGTTGGAAGAACGGAAGAAAAAATCTCTGTTTGCCAACGTTAGTGATCTCAAGAAACTGTCCAAGCAAGAGTACCGGGAGTTCCGTGAGCAGAAATTCTACACCATGCCTAGGGACATTGACAGTGCGTCCTTCTATCGGTCTGAGCATCAGCGGATATTTGAGCAGATTTATGCGACCATGAGCACAAAGGTTTGTCCGATGAAGGTCACCAACATTGCATCGCTGTCCAGGGATGAATACTTTGCCGATGCTCTTTGGGTCACCGAGCAGTTGGGTTTGCACAAGTTGATGGTCTTCAAGCAAGACTACAACCCTCATCTGATTCAGCAGTTCTTTGCCACGTTGGAGTTTGATACTCGGGATGAGGTTGGTTTCACTTGGATGACAGGTGAAGTGAGGAAATACTCGACCATGTCTCGTTTTGGGAAGCTTTTGGGGTATAGGTTCGATGGCATTCATCGACCTAGAGGTGCCCGCTTGCATCTTGATACCACAGAGTACAATAAAGGGAAGATCCAGTGCTTGTATGGTCCAGGGGGCAAAGCGGGAGAGACTGCAAATCTCCTTCCCCTCTATGATATTTTGCTCCGGATGTTCCGTGCCAACATTGCTCCAAGTGGGGGCAACAATGATTCTATCAGAGGTGGTCTTGTGCATCTACTCCACCATGCCCGTCTTGTCTTTGAGGCCGGAAGAGATTGTGAAGGGATGGAGCTCGATGTGATGTACTTCATCTTCATGGAGATGAAGATTGCTATGCTTGATAGGAAGATCCCTCCTTATGCTCCATTCATCATGAGGCTTATCATTGACAGAGGCATTGAGGGAGATTTTGAGATTGAAGAAGATTTGCTTGATGAAGAGTTGGAAGTGCACAAGCCCAACAAGCTCTACAAGAAGACCGCTCATTTGGTGTCTAGCACCTCAAGTGCTTATCCCTCTTCGAGTGATGTGATGGGTGGCAACATCTATGCTACCGGTTCTACGAGGAAGAATGCGGATCCACCAAGTGGTGGAATGGCTCAAGAGATGAAGAAGCTCAAGTGGTGGCAAAGGGCTTTGTTTTGCATGAACAATGATGTGCGTCACACTCAATACAAGGACTATGTAGACCGCAAGCACATTTCCAAGAAGCAAAGAGAGTTGGATGCTCGGTTGAGGGCTGTGGAGAAGGGCAAAGGTGCTAGCAATGAAGAAGAGTCCCAAGAGCAAGATCTATCCGAGGACACTTTTTCTTTTGGCAAGTGGAATGAAGAATCAACTTTTGATTGGAAGGAGTTAGCCGAAGTCACCTCCAAGGGCAAGGAAGCCGTTGATGATGAAGATGAGGAAGAAGACGTTGATGATGATGAAGAGAAAGAAGACGATGACCAAGAAGATGATGAGGATGATGAGGACTTTGATGATGTTGATGAGTGATCTTGTGTTGTGGTCTCCCTTTTTGGCGTCTTGATGCCAAAGGGGGAGAAAGTCCCATTTGCATGTGTTTCCATTTGGATTTGATGTTTTCCATATGGATTTGGTTGGGTCACAAGCTCTCATATCGTGGACTTGCTCGCTTGTGTCCCATGGTTGAACTTATCATCTACCTACTACTATGTGTTGAACTATGTGTTATTATCTTGTGTAGTAGACCTTATGATTATCGTTATTAATCCTACTTGCTATATCTTGTCATATTATATGTTTGTTGATTATGTGCTATTGAATTATTATATATCTTGTGCATATATGGATCACATTATGAAATCTAGGGGGAGTTCTTATTGTTGATGTGTCTTTGTATACAAATACAAATCTAAAATAAGGCACATAGCAAGGGGGAGCTCCGTCTATATTTTATATAGTTTGAAACATGCAAATTATGTATTGTCATCAAACACCAAAAAGGGGAGATTGAAGAGCATTTCCCGCCTAATTGATTTTTGGCGTGTGTTACAATACATTATCTATTAATGTGTGATTATGCTTGGCAGGATTTAATTATGGTCTTGCACAAGATATTGGGTTTCCTATATTATACTTGATATTTATCATTATCCAAAGGAAATTATTGAGGAAATGGTGAAAATAAGCTCTGGGAGAAGTTTCATATAAGCTGGGCCAGGAAGGCCGGCTTTAGCCGGTCCCAGACCGGCTATAGCCGGACTGCTCATTTTCGAGAGGGGCTCTGCGCCTCTGGACTCAACTGGCTATTTGTCCGGCTATTTCCGGCTGGGCCGGATATTTCAGGCCGGCTATAGCCGGTCTGAGGCCGGCTTTAGCCGGTGTGGCCGGCTTTAGCCGGACTTATCTCCGGCTATAGCCGGACTTCCTGGCTGGCAACGGTCAGATATTTTGGGGGGGTATAAGTACCCCCCTCTTCTTCTCCAACGGGTAGCTCATCCAAATAGAAGAAGACCACCATTGTTGAGCTCTCAAATCAACTAGATCTCCTCCCTCAACCCACCAAAGCTCTTGATCTTTGGAGAATCGAAGGACAAGACCATCATCTACATCCTCACCGAAGCGATTTGATTTCCCCTCTCATTTGCTTGAGGGCCCTTGTGTCTTGGGTTCCCTTGTGTCCCAAGACCTTGTTTGTGTATTTGATATATTGCTACTTGTTGTTTGACAGCATTGTGTTGTGCTTGGGAGCCTCCGATTCGGTTGTGGATGCGTGCCCCAAGATTGTAAAGGCCGGTTCCGCCTTGAGGAATCCCTTAGTGGAAAGTGAGCTAGGCCTTTGTGGCGGAAGCTTGCACCGGAGTATAGGGTGAGCCTTTGTGGCGTTGGTTAGGCCTTTGTGGCAACCACACCTCTCCAACGTAGACGTACTTCCCCTAAAAGGAAGGAACTACGGGAATTACATCCGTGTCTCCGCGTGCTCCACTCTCGGTTACCTCTATCCTTTATTGCCTTTATATATTGTATCTTGTTTAGCTTGCTAGTTGACATATAGGTAAATTCACCTTAGTTGCATATCTAGAGAATTTACCTTTGTGTCAAGCCTAAATTGAAAAAGAAATAAAATTTGAGTAGCACCTATTCACCCCCCCCCCTCTAGGTGCCCATACGATCTGTTCAGTTATGCCCACGCTTGCTATTGTTAACTTAGAGATCTATCTATTCAAAATACTTTCACATTAGAAGGATCCAATAACATGCAATATAAATTGTATCAAGGGACATATGGATTGGCTACCAACTTATGTACATGATTCTGCAATTTTCTTCAAATCTAAATCAAGTTGAAGCATAGCACATCACTGTTTAAAGAAACTAATAAGCTGGGAGTGCTCCTGCTTAACATTCAGCACCCCGCAGTAATAGAGTTTTGTCATTGCTATAGCTCTACATTATGATGTCGCATGTCAACAATAACCATCGCACGTCATGACGGCAACAGGAGCTGGGCAATCCTTGCTTTACTCCCCCCTTCTCTGCACACATCAGTCTAATTTTCAGCAAATTCTTACTCCTAAATGTATAAGATAATCTGGGAAGATTTCGTCACAGAAAATAAAACCTAAGAACACAACCAAGTTGCATTTTTATTTAAGCGAAGGTGAGTCAGGTACTGATTATGCTTAGAGCAATGTTTATAAATTAGAACGAACATGTACAAAATCTCTGAAAACATACCAAAATTACAAAATCTGAAACCTTAGAAATCTAAGTGCAGCTAGACAACTAAAACTAATAATATTTTACCTGCATGGTAAGCACTTAGCACCATCTTATGTAATTCACATGCATAAAAGGATGGCAGCAACATACCTCTTTCATTAATTATTTCTACACGTTGAAGCAGCGATAATACTGGGCCATGGTCTAAAGTATTGCCATGACCTTATCAAAAAAAGTATTGTCATGAACTCTGCAAGCTACGTGAATTAATCTGCCATCGGTGGTGTTTGTGTGCGACTGATTGGGCGAGCATGCTCTGATGGCCAGACCCATCAAAACTGACCCCATATCTGGTATCTACATGACCGCCCCCATGAACACCGGCTACCTGGATCGATCTATTCGTTGTGATGGTCAGTAGAAGTTGACACATGACGGAGTTCCAATTCTGGTCAACAATAATCAACCGGAAAAGCGAATTTCTTGCTCAACAACCACCGAAGATGCATGTCCTAAACCGGCAGCAGGTTGCTCCAAACCTGGGCGGCCGGGCGGTGACAACGTATCCGGTAGATTGGTCGCGGCTGGCGGCTGCAAGTCAGATTATCGTGTAGGGCCTGTGCAAGGAGGCAGATCGAGCTTGTCGCTCTTTTCTCATGTTTATTTATTGATTGAGGAGGAGTCACGCCTCAACACGTTTGGTGGAGGCCGATGGAATAAGGGCTACTTAATCTAATGGCAATAGATGAATCTAAAGTTGATCCGATGGATTATATTTACTGATCTCTAGGATTAACGTGGAGGCTCCTTTGGTGCATCCAATTAGTAAATATAAGATATAAGATATAAGATGCCTACACTAATGTTGCTAATAGATTTGTGTTTAGTTTTGTATGAAGGAAGTTTTCAAGTGTAGGGATTGGAGAATGATGAGATGAGTTGAAGAATGGACAAAAGCTCAAGCTTGGGGATGCCCATGCATCACCCCAAGAAATATCCAAGAAGTACAAGCATCAAAGCTTTGGGATTCCCCCGAGGCACCCCTTCTTCATCGGCAAAAATCAGGTCACCTCTCAAGACACTATATTTTTATTGCTTCATGCACTATGTGTTTTTCTTGGAGCATCAGTAGATTTAATTTTATTTATTAGTTTGTTTTGTTTGCTGCAATAAATGGTTGGACCCCAACAAATTTCTTTTGGAGAAGTTGCCTTGCTTTTCATTTGCCAAGAACGCTCTAGTTTTCATTCTTATCAAAAACCGAGTGTTCTTCTTTTTCAGCTACAGCTTTTGGTTTTCGTTTTCGCCTTGATTTGCATTCAGAACTTCTTATATTTATTTATCAAGGTATATTTTTGCCTCTGAACCATGTTGGTTTTCCTCAAAAGAGTTGGATTTAAAAAGTTTGAATGGTGTTGGAAAAGAGAAAAAGCTTTATGCAAAAAAGTGGTACAAGAAGGAGCTTATGTAGACTGCGGCTTAGGATTTTTCATGTCATGCTTGATGTCTTTTTGATAGTATGCTTAGTGGTTTTGCTGTAGCATGACTTGTCTCAAATAACTGAGATTGCTTAATGAGCCTTTAAAAAAATCATGCGTTGTTTTTATCGTTTGGAAGCATTATTTTGGTTTTCTCCTTGATGCTTTATTTGGGTTGACTTGGCGCACGCTCACACATGTTAGACTCTTACAAAGTCGCCAATAGCCTCTATGATCATTTAGTTTTTGACTTTTGATGCCATCTTATGCTTCTTTTAATGTCGCTTTGCATGATTATGGCCATTATTGCTCTCTTAGTTGGTCACTCCCAGTCTTTTGCTAGCCCTCGCCTTGTACTGAGTATGAGCTCTACTCGTGCATCCAACTCCTAAAAACCAAGTTTTCCAAAGTGTCCACCATACATACCTATTAGCAATTTGCTATTCCAAGTAAATTTGACTTGCTTTTATTTTCTCTTCAAATTAAACTCTTTCCAGTGTTATGCGAAAATTGGTCAGTAAAGCTCTCACGAAACGGAAGGCACACTTTACTTTTTCTCATTCTTAAAAATTTGACATTGTGGTCTTTTATGTTGAGTTGTTATGCTTGCAAGTTGTAAGTTGGAGACTAGCCCAGCCATGCCGTCATGGGCAAGCTTTCAACATTGCACTTCTTATTTGAGTTGATATCATGATATTTTGTTTATGGATGCCCGTGGTGCGAAATGAGTTGGGAATCTTGCAGGGGTCATGGAGTTTATATATGTGTTAGGGAAACGCCTAGGCTGCCAATCTAAGCCATGCATAATTCATGGTGGAAATTTGTAGTATACCCATGGTGGGCATTCGACGACGCATCTCAAAATAAAAAGCTAAACAAATGGTAAATAAAAGAGATGTCAAGGTGTTCATTGTCTGCTTGTCCTATCATTTTAATGTGGGCTTGTTCCATGTCATTGGGCACAGAGGTACCCCGTTGGTGGTTCTCGATGATACATGTATACTTACAATGACAAGAGCCTTCCTTGGGACTCTAAGTAAAGTAGCATGAGGTTTGGGTACTCGTATTCATGGGACACGATGTTTTCAACTTATGATTTGTCAAGCATATGCATCATAATTGTTCTCGCATTAACTTTAACCATTCAAGATGCTTGTGATGGGGGCAATGAGAGCTCAAAGCCGGTAAGTTCCATAATTTTTGAAGGTATAAAACTTGCAATCACTGCTTCCCTCCGCGAAGGGCCTTTCTTCTACTTTTATGTTGAGTCACCACCTTCTATCTTTATGCACCATTAAGAGAGCATAGTTGTCATTCTTAGTATAATGTGCATTGTCCCAAAGTTTTCATTGATTGATTCATATTGTTAGTTTCACCTGTTCTTAAATTATTTGTATCTAGTCGCCCTCTTAAACTTGAAGGTGTCCTATGCATTTATGTTTTGCTCTCCATGAAGGACAAGCTAAAAACCATTTGTATGTTTTTCCTTATGATTTGAACACACGTTTGACTTTCATTGTTTCATTTTCATGATCTTTTGTTTGTGTTCTTTTCATGTTATAACATGGTTGCTAAGTTTCTTATTGTCAAGATTATGTCTCTCATGCCCATGTTTTAAGTTCTTATGATCCCAGCTCACAAATGCTTACATACATGATCAAGATTGTGTAGGTTCATGTCACCTCAAAAATTATTTCTTTTGTTATCACTTACCTACTCGAGGACGAGCAGGAGTTAAGCCTGGGGATGCTTGATGCGTCTCAAATGTATCTATAATTTTTGATGCTCCATGCTTGTTTTTACACCATTTGCCTAATGTTTCGTTACACTTCGTGGCACTTTTATGCATTTTCCGGAACTAACCTATTAACAAGTCGCCACAGTGCCAGTTCCCTGTTTTCTGCTGTTTTTGTGTTTCAGAAAAGCTACACAGAAAATATTCTCAGAATTGGACGAAACCAAAGCCAGCCGTCTAGATATTTCACGGAGCTTCCAGAGAACCGAAGAGGAGACGGAGTGGGGCCGCGAGGTGGCCTCACACCAGGGCGGCGCGGCCCAGCCCCTGGTCGCGGCCCCTATGTGTGAGACTGCCTCGGTCCACTTCTGATGATGCCCTTCGCCTATAAAGACCCCCCAATGGAAAAAACCTAAGTACCTGATCAATTTTCCAGAAACACATCGCGATCCGCCGCCATCATCGACCCAAGATCGGGAGGGTCCAGAAGCTCTTCCCGGCACCCTACCGGAGAGGGGAATTGCCATCGGAGGTCTTCTTCATCGCCATGCTTGCCTCCGGAGCGATGAGTGAGTAGTCTATCTTGGACTATGGGTCCATAGCAGTAGCTAGATGGTTGTCTCCTCCACCATGTGCTTCATGTTTAGATCTCATGAGCTGCCCTACATGATTGAGATCACTGTTATGTAATTCTACATGTTTGGTTTGTTGGGATCCGATGAATATTGGTGTTATGATTGAGTTGCTATACTGAAATATCTTATGTTATCTCTATGTTGTTTATGATCTTGCATGCTCTCCGTTGTTAGTAGCTATCATGGCCGAGTAGTTGCTAGTGACTCCAAGAGGGGGTATTTATGCTCGATAGTGGGTTCATGCCTCTATTTAATCTGGGGGAGTGACAGAAACCCCTAAGGTTGTAGATGTGCTGTTGCTAATAGGGAGAAAACAACATTCATCTGCTCAAGGGCATATGCTTTGTTTACATTACACACTTTGCTTAATGCAATTATCTGTTGTTCGCAACTTAATACTCATGGGGTGTTCGGATGATATCCCCGGGAGTGGATTATTAGTCATAGATGCAGTTGGATGGCGGCCTATGTATTTTGTTGTAATGCCCAGATTAAATCGCATAGTGATCTTCTTGACATATCACGTTATCTTTATTCTATCAATTGCCCAACTGTAATTTGTTTACCCAGCATGTGTTATTTATCTTATGGAGAGACACCACTAGTGAACTATGGACCCCGGTCCTATTTCCATCATATTGCTATCACCTGTTTACTTTACTCACACTGTTTACTTTACTAGCATACTTTCACTATTTTCCACTCGATATGCTCATACCCTTTGTTTCAAGCAAACTGGTGAGATTGACTACCTCATCGCAAGTTGGGAACAAAGTACTTAGTTGTGTGTGTGCAGGTTCCACGTTGCTACTAGCTGAAGACGCGCTAACTCGTTTTATCATGAAACGGCGCCCTTGTTGGAGTGTCACTAGGCTACCAAGCATCACCTTTGGTCATTTGTCTGCTCTTCTCTTGATCGACATGCCTTGGTTTCTTACTGAGGGAAAAGACTTTCCACTTGGAGTTTCCCAACTGCCTGGCTATATTAATTATCAACTACACGCCAGACATCATCTACCTTGGACTATGGGTCCATAGCAGCAGCTAGTTGGTTGTCTTCTCTACCATGTGCTTCATGTTTAGATCTCATGAGCTGCCCTACATGATCGAGACTACCTTTATGTAATTCTACATGTTGTGTTTGTTGGGATCCGATGAATATTGGTGTTATGTTAAGTTGATGCACTGAATATTATCTTATGTTATCTCTATGTTGTTTATGATCTTGCATGCTCTCTGTTGTTAGTAGCTATCTTGGCCAAGTAGATACTGGTGACTCCAAGAGGGGGTATTTATGCTCGATAGTTGGGTTCATGCCTCTATTTAATCTGGGGGAGTGACAGAAACCTCTAAGGTTATAGATGTGATGTTGCCACTAGGGAGAAAACAACATTCTTGTGTCCAAGGATATTCGTTTTGTTTATATTACACACTTTGCTTAATGTAGTTATCTGTTGTTCACAACTTAATACTCGAGGGGTGTTCGGATGATATCCCCGCGAGTGGATTATTAGTCATAGATGCAGTTAGATGGCGGTCTATGTATCTTGTTGTAATGCCCAGAGTAAATCTCATAGTGATCCTCGTGACATATGCATGTTATCTTTATTCTATCAATTTCCCAACTATAATTTGTTTACCCAGCATGATTTTATTTATCTTATGGAGAGACACCACTAGTGAACTGTGGACCCCGGTCCAATTTCCTTTACATTGCTATTACTGTTTACTTTTACTCGCACTATTTACTTTCTCGCATACTACTATTGTTTTCCACTCGATACGCTCAATCCTTTGTTTACAGCAAACCGGTGAGATTGACAACCTCATCGTAAGTTGGGAGCAAAGTTCTTGGTTGTGTTGTGTGCAGGTTCCGCGTTGCTACTAGTTGAAGACGCACCAACAAGTGTCGTAAATGGCGCCCTTGCTGGAGTGTCATGAAGCTAGCAAGCATCACCTTCTGAAGTATGGCTTTTTCCTACTGGATTTGATAAACCTTGGTGATGAGGGTTAACTTGACAAATGTCCTAAATGAAGGACTTGGGATTGGGGAGATAGGGCGTCGGATAAAATCAAAGGTAAAGTTTAGTCGAAACGGGAGTATATCGAAAGTAAACTTGGGTGTTTAACCTGGCTTGCTTTTAATCTGGACTACACCATCCCCTCCTGGCCCCTATATATAGGTGGCCAGGTCTTGAGGATTGGGTAGGGTCCGATACGGATTACAACATCGACATACGATAAGAACTCATATTTCGACTATCATTACAATTGGGCCTAGCTTAACGGGCCTCAGGGGTACTCAACTAGCAGGCTCTATTAGCTATACCCTTGTCAGTAGCCCCTGAGATTCTACCAGAATTGCAGATTCGGGTTGAATCTCTAATCTTTAAATCTTCGAGTTTGATCAATTCTTTGACTTCTTCACATCTTCAAATCTTCGACTTGGTCTTTTGACTTATTTTCATGATAATATTTCACAAGGGGTTTTGATGAACAAGCCTGACAACTCTGACGGATCAAGAGTTCAGTTAACTGCCGGAATAGATACTTGCCACCTACTTCAAATTCAATCCCCTTGGACATGAATTTGGAATACCGATCAAACCCATTCTTTTGCCGCATTTAGGACTTACAAAAAATGAGTCCCAGTGGTTCTCAGGGTACCCAGTGCGTCCACCAGGATTTTCTTCGCATCATAGACACAGATACATACCGGCAGAGCGCATCCATGTGCATATACCAGGCCACACATGACGGATCCCGGGGTCTTACCTTCGTGATAAATTGTGGCATTCGAGATTTGTTGCGATAACACAACTCGAGAATCGCATGTCACAGTCTTATTTGACTAAAAATATTCGGGTTATATAACCATAAAAAACTCCCTCCCGATGGGAGTAACAGCATTTCATCGAGTCCTCCTCACCTTCTTTGCCTCTGTAATCATGAATAAATATCGCCGGGTGCATGCTCAGCGCTCCCGATGGGAGTAGCCCCTGAGGCTATAGTCGAAAATTTATTTTTTCGAGTATAGGCTCAAATATAGTGTGCTCCATCTTCATACTTCAACTCGAAATAGTTTAATGATAATTTTGTTGGGGGCGCGCTCAGCGCTCCCGATGGTAATAGCCCCCGAGGCTATAGTCGAATGTTTTCGGGTATAGTCTCCTCAATTGATTCTTGTATTGTCGGCACCAACCTTGTGTTTTCTTTGCTGTTACCCTTTATTCAGAAGTCGCCATTCTCGATACTTGTCGAGTATATACATCTGTCGAATTAATCTTTTCATTTTTCATCTTCTTCATGATGTCAGTGGCCAAATTTAGATATATGTCACTTTGATTTGAGCGCGAACTGTTTCGTGGGTAGCGCGGTAATTTTGTATTTTCCTGCCCGTTAGTGGGCTGCCGCTTCTGCTCCTTTCGCCATGTCTCAGCCCATGTTCCTTCACCGAGAAGGTATATAAAGGGGGAGTGGGGATTTGTACTATTTACCAGCTCTTTCTCTCCACCGCTGCCGCCATTATCGATCTCTGCATCTTGCTCCTCTCGTGTATAGCCCCCAGGCATAAATTCGTAGATGTGCGTGAAACCGTGTGGCGAAGAACAACATGGCCAAGGGAAAGGCAACAAATTCTGTGACTAGCTGGGTGCCCTCTGCCATCGTGCAGAAGGAGGTGGAGAAGGCCAGGATGAACGGCCTCATCTCCAGCAGCGACTCCATCAAGTTCCCAAGCACCGAGCGGATCCCTCAGCCCCCGAGCGGTTATCGGGTGATGTTCCTCTCCTTCCTCTTCCACGGACTGTCTCTTCCTACCCACGAGTTTCTTCATGGGATTCTTTTTGTTTATGGTGTGTAGCTTCACCAGCTCACACCTAACTCCATCCTCCATATCGCTTGCTTTGTGACTCTTTGCGAGTCATTCTTGGGGATTGAGCCCCACTTTCTTCTTTGGAGATCTATCTTCCGGCTCCGCCCTAGCGTTGCTTTAGCCACCAAACCTGAACCGGGCGGTGCTATCATCTCTGTGCGCGCCGAAGCTCAGTACTTTGATTTTTGTATGTCTGCATCAGTCCAAGGTTGGAGGACCAAGTGGTTTTACGTAAAAGACTGTAAGGCCTCCTCCAAGGACGAGTATGGCCTAGACCCCTTTGATTCCTCCAAAGAGCTGAAGAAATTGGCATCTTGGGATTCGCCTCCCACGGATGCTAAAATAGAGGAAATTGCTCCGTTGCTGGCTTGCATCCAAACCCTTAAAGGAGGTAAAGGAGGAGCCTTGTCGGGTATCCAACTCATGGCGTTTTTTGTGCAACGTCGAGTTCAACCCCTGCAACACCGTCTTTCCAAGCTTTGGAGCTATTCTGGACAGGTAGATCCTTCTCGCATCTCTGGAGACCTAATGGAGAAGTAGGAAGTCGACAAATGAGTCAGGAGCCTCACCAAGCTCACCAAGGATCATGCAGTTGCAGAATTGGCTGCTGATTATTTTGACTCTGTGTATCCCCTTCCCCAATTATGTATTTTTGTATTGTATACTTGTTGTCGAATTCATCGACTTCCAGTTAAGTATATGCTTGCATCGATTACTTTTCTGACTTATTTGTTTGTAGGACCACCAATTCCTTGTTTCACACCCTCCCCTTCCAGAGGAAGGGCCTCTTCTGGCTGATCTGGCTTCTACTATTTTTAAAGACCCCAAGGCTGAAGAAAATCAGGACGGAGATGAAGTCGAAGAATCGGAAGAAGATACCAGCTCGACGACATCGCCTCCTCCTGCTCTTTCTGAAGATGCTGGAGCAGACAAGAAGAGGAGGCGTGTTGACAAGCTTACTTCATCGAGTACCCCCGCGCAGAGAACTACGGCTAATGAAGCCCCTGTTCTAGAAGAAGATGTTGAATTCTTTGACCTCATGGCATCGTAAGTGTTCTGCGAGTTCTACGATTTCGCTGTACTTGCTTTCTTTTTTTGGGTTGTATAAAACATGTTTCCTCTTACAATGATGATGAGGAGCCGAAGAGGGATACTGCGGCTGCTCCTTCTACTCAGGATGTAACTACTGATGAGCCTCCCACACCAGAGATTGAACCAGCCGTGCAGGCGCCAAGGGCCACCAGATCTTCTACCAAGAAGATTACTGTATCCCGAAGTGCCAAGCGTTCGAAGAAATCTCAGGAGGCCGAAGTTTCTCTTGAAGCACATGAGCCCACAGGCTCCTGTGACAATGTGAGTGGTTGTACTGCACTTATCTTTCTTGCGCCTTCCATATACTTATATGTTCTTCCCTTGTCAGGCATTGATGAAGAAATTTGTCGCCTTGGGCACTGAGTGTACTGAGTATCTGAAGGATGCGAAAGCTTCCGAAGGTAAATTCTTTCGTCCTATCTTTTGCTTATCCTATTTGCTTCTCTTTACTGTTTGTTTGACTTCTTCTCTCCTTCCTTTGCTGGACTGCAGGTGCTCTAGCATCAGCAAATGCTCGCATTGCATCACTAGAAGCTGAGCTCAATGCTTCGCGGAAAGCTTTTGATGTTGCAAATGCTGCCAAGGCAAGTGCTGAGAAGTCGCATAAGTCAGCACTGGCAAAGGCGAAAAAAGCGGAGAAAGCCTTGGCGGATGCCAACAAAGAGCATCTTCAGCGAGAGCAAGCCGTGGCCGAACGGCTGCACACGATGTTTCCTGCTGCTGGAGGTACAGACTCGTCTTGTCCTCTTCTTCTACTATTGTTGCTTTCTTGCACTTGCTAATATTTTCCTTTCCTGCTGTTTTTCTGTCCCCTTTGTTGTATAGAATTTACCAAGGTGTCTTTGTCGACTCTGCAACTGGGCGATGATCCTCTTATGGCCGCAGTTAACTTACTCGAAGCAAAACTAGACATCTGTCCAGGAGATCTTTGAGTTGGTGAGCCGCGTTCTTACGCGGATGTTCATCAGGTTGTGGCCCAAGCAGAAGGTGGAAGTTCCAAAAAATGATTTGAAGAAACTCGTCGAAGCCTTCGATACTACTGACGACCCCGTCCTCCAGCTGAAGGGGCTTTCTTTGAAGCGAGGTGCTGAGGGTGCTATCGCACTTTCTTATGCACATGGTGCAGATTTCGATTGGCAAAAGGTTAGCTCTCCTCATGGCCGCACCCGCTCAGAGCTAAAAGCTTTCTTCGAGAAGGCGAAGAAGTTTGCACCCACCATAGTGTCGATTATTTCTCCGTCGGCGGCTTCTGCGGCTTCTTCCTCTACTCCAGAGACGGGTGATCAAGCGCCTCCTTCCACTGCTGATTTTGCCATGCCTTCCTCCACCACGGAGCAGAATGCTGAGGTGGCATAGGCTCGGCCTCTTGTTGTAACTTTTTATTTCTGCTTTTGATGTAAAAAACCTTTAATCGTGTGCAACCTGAGAACTTTAGTCAAAGGGTTTGCATCTATGTAAATATGCTTCATTTCTATGATATATCATGTTAGCTTCTGAAATGCTTCTCCTTTCCTTTCTTTTGGCTTCCAGTCTATGTGTATGGGTGAACCTTCAAGTCGCGATCAGGCTCCATCTTCTGCCGATGCTTTTGGCTCTAAAATTTCGTTGTCTCCTCGCCGTTGCTGCCAATGCGCTGAGTATTCTGCAAGGATTTCGGATCTGGAGAACCGCTTGACTTTAGCCAAACGCCAAGCGCAGATGACTATAGACAAAGCTAGCAAAGCCTATGGTTTGATGAAGTGAATATCTATTCTTGATGATAAGGTGTCAAGTCTGGTGGCGAAAGTCGTGCATCATGAAGAATGTGACTCGTATGTCATTGGCATTATTGAGTCTGCTTGCGAGATGTTGCGATGTAAGATTCCTTTCGACTTCTCTTTTTCCCTTTTGTTCCATTACTGCTTTGTGATGTCCTTTGTCATCTTAGGCACTTGTTTGGATTTTGCTGTTGAGGCTCGCCGGGTTGCCGAGCGAAATATGGCTCTGGAAAAGACATCAGAGGGTATTGATAGTCTATGGTCTAATCCTCAATGCCGCCGTGCTATCGTTTTGCTTCAGGACCGTGCCCAGCATATTGGAGAGTCAGTCGATGGTTGCCGAAGAGCTCTCATAACCATGCACTCTATCATGCTTCCTCGCAATCCTCTGCCTGGAAGTTTTCTGCTGCTACTCGATGCTTTTAGATCCAGTCAGCGTATTCACTGGTTGATAGAACTCAACTTAGTGGCAGGTGCCAACTTTGCGCTTGGGTGGATGTGTAAGTGGCACCCAATACTCAATTATAGTTCTATGTCACTGAGCTATCCCTCGGGTGGAGCTAGTCTTCGAGTACATCTGGAGAATACCTTGCAGCCTGCTCAAAGGATTATAGCTAGGCTTTTGCGGGAGGATGCCGCGTTTTTCCACGAGTATCATTATTTAGATCCTTTGTGTGTAGACGATTCTGACAACCCGATGCTGTAATACTCGTGTATATGTGGAACATGAGAGTTTTTTATTTTGCGACTATATGTCTGAAATTCGTTCTCGGAGCGTTTTGTATGATTCGTGCGTTTTCCGCATTTTTCTTTTGAGATACTCATAAACTCGAATATGAGGAACGTTTTGTCTTTATTTTACTTGTAATACAAGATACATGGGGTGACCCAAGAGATCCGGCCTATGACCTGTGTTCTGGATCTAGAGGGCATTGCCCTGGGGTAACTCGTGGCTTTTACAGCCTTATTCTTCAATTCTACTTTGTTGTTCTTGATACTTATGCCATCGTGTCCTTCCCTTCTTCTTCTGTAGTTTTGTCTTCTGCTGATGCTTCTACTCGTGGTTTCTTCATCTCTGGCTCCGTGGTACGTCCTTCAGGTAGCTTGTCGCCTTCCATAGTCGTGCTTTTCGCCTTCTCTGCATAGTTGGCTATCATGCCAAAGTTTTGCGCCATCTTGTAGAACTCCTTGTCGCATAGGTCTGAAACCTCGAAGCTTCCCTTTACTGTGATGATTCCCTTTAGTCCTGGCATCTTTGAGTACTAGATACGTATAGTGAGGTACTGCCATGAATCGCGAAAATGCGGGTCGCCAGAGGATCACATGATACTGAGTTGGCCAGTCCATGACTTCAAAGTTGAGCTTTTCTCTTCTGTAGTTTTGTTGGTTCCGAAGCAAACATTGAGTGCTATCCGACCTAGTGGATAATTGGCACTTCCTGGTATGATCCCATGGAAGGAACAGTCTGTTGGCTTCAGGAACTCTAGTGATATATGCATTGCTCTGAGCATTTTTGTATATATCAAATTGATTCCACTTCCCACGTCCATGAATATTCTGTCGACATCATACGTGCCGATTTGAGCTTTGAGTACCAGAGGCGCGTTTCCTGGCCGAGGTACTGTTGTAGGGTGACCTTCTCTGGTGAACTCGATTGGTTGCTCTGACCAATGTAGGTATTCCGTTGTAGCTGGAGGTGACGTGATTGCTAGATTTATTTGTCGTGTTATGCTTTTTCTTCTTTGTTCGACTTGGGCACAAGTTGTATCATTGTTGTGATGTGCCCCTTGGACGGAACGTACCCGCCGTCATCATCGCGTCCCTGGCTTGGCTGGTCTTGTCCTTGAGAAGCTCCATTGTTTCCTTGTTGACTTGTGGGAGGTTCGTTGTTTCCTTCGTATCCTTGTCTCTTTGCTTCAGTTTGCTTGCTTAGTGCTGCTTCTTGTAGTTTCAGGAACGTTGTGCAATCTTTCATTGCGTGCCTGGACACTCGCTTTCCATCGACGAACGCTGAGTGTTTATGGCAAGGCCCGTTTAACATGTATTCTGGCGATGGGTTGTACTCTCTGGATTCTCTTGTGGGAAACTTTTTGTAGTCCTCTTTTCCGTAGCTTCGATATCCTGAGCTTCTGCGATCACTCCCTTGGTAGCTAATGTCCTTATATCCCGCGACTACTTGGCTGTGGGAGTCATATTTGTCGTAACTGCGAGATCTTCTTCTTTGGCTTCCATATCTGTTTCTTCTATCGTCCTCTGGTGATTGCGTCCGCTTGTTGTTGCATGCGTCTTCTCCATCTGCAAATCTGTTTGCTAAGTCCATCAGGTCTGACACTATTTTTGTCTTGATTCTGCCCATCTCTTCGACTAGGTCTCCTCGCCTTAACCCAATTATGAATGCATCTATTGCTCTTTCATCTAAAACTTTGACTGCTGAGTTTTTGATAAGGCTCCATCTTTGGATGTACGCCCTTAGTGTTTCTCCGCGTTGTTGCATGCATGCTTTGACTTCTTCTATCGATGCCGGCCGCTTGTACGTTGACCTGAAGTTGCTTGTAAATTGCTTCATGAGATCTTCCCAACTTCCAATAGTTTCTTTCTCTAATTTGCTCAACCATGACCTTGCTGCGCTGGTGAGGTGTAGTTGCAAACTTTGCATAGCTGTTTCTTTGGTTCCTCCTAATATTTGCACTGCCTGTAGATAGTCTGAGAGCCATGACTGTGGTTCCTGTGATCCATCGTACTTTTGTTGATCATGGGGTAGTTTGAACCCCTTGCGTACTGGTGTGGTGCGAACCATACGGGTAAAGCACGATGCTCCCATCTCCTTTTCGTCATCTTCATAGCCGTGACTTCTGTTTGGAGATCGAGATCTTCGAGTTCCTCCATGCCTTGGGCTCCCATGCTTTTTTGGTGATGGCGATCGAGATTGTCGACTACTGCTTCTATGCCAAGGACTATTGTGACGGCGAGGTGACCTTGGCTTGTGTGTTTCCTTCTTTTCATATGCCTCCTCTTCTTTTGCTGATAGCTTGTTACCCACCATCTTCAATCCGTTCAACGCTGCTCTGTGCAAATGTTCTCTCGGGTCTCCTGGACTTGGTCGAGTTGTAAATAGATACACTTGAGCTGCCACTAGTGCTGCTTCGGGAGTTTTCGGTATGATGTTTCCCTGCTCGTCGACCGATAGGAAGGACGAGTCGAGATTTTTGGAGATGCTTTGCCTTTCTGAGTACTCGAGGTTTTCGCACCTTGAACCATGTCGACGATTCCTATTTGCGTTAGTATGTGATGCGTCGCTTCGTGCTCTGCGAGCGGCGTTGCTGGCTATAATGGCTGAGTCTTTTCTCTGCTGTATCTCTATTTTCTCCTTTGCTAATTGCTTTGTCTGCTGCCTTAGGGCATAGTGATAACCCAGGAGCATATCCTTGCTGGAATTTGTTGGTATCGGCGTTCCGTGCTCTACGGCTGCCCTTATTACTCTCCATTCGTCGGCTGATAGTCAAATTTTTTCCCTGGTTGTGAGGGAGTCTGCAGTTTGCCCTTCTGCTAGATGATTTGCTCCTCTGTCAATATTTGCTGGGTTTAGCACTGGATTGTTGTTTTTGTTGAATTCTTCTGAATTGTCTCCTACAATGGCGAGCACCTGGCACTGTTTGCCGACTTTATTATTAAAGCTTGAGAAGATCGAGTCATCATCTTCAGAAAGCTCTAACCCTGTCTTCCACATATCTGTTGACTTGTCTGAGATATCATCTTGGCAAATCACGAGATCTTTGAGTTGGACCTCTAAGTTGAAATTTTCCATTGTTTCATCGCCTTCTATGATTTCTCTCTCTTGTACTTCTCCTAAGCTGACCAGCGAGTTTACCTCGTTGGAAGAGCCTTCAGAATATTCCATCATTGCTACTATTTCGGGCTCACTTGCCGACGGATCTGGTTTCACCGGATCTGAAAGGCGAGTCAAACCCAAAGGCCCGATGAAGATGCTTAGACTTCCGATTGTCACTTCCATCTCTTGATTTTCATCGATTTCTGCACTGTTGTTGGCTAAAAGTGAAAAAGCCATCGAATTCATGATTCCAATGCCCAAAGTCCCCACGGTTGGTGCAAATTGACAAGGGTTAACTCGACAAATGTCCTAAATGAAGGACTTGGGATCGGGGAGATAGGGCGTCGGATGAACTCAAAGGTAAAGTTTAGTTGAAACAGGTGTATATCGAAAGTAAACTTGGGTGTTTAACCTGGCTTGCTTTCAATCTGGCCTACACCATCCCCTCTTGGCCCCTATATATAGGTGGCCAGGTCTCGAGGATCGGGTAGGATCCAATACAGATTACAACATTGACATACGGTAAGAACTCGTATTTCGACTATCATTACAATTGGGCCTAGCTTAACGGGCCTCAGGGGTACTCAACTAGCGGGCTCTATTAGCTATACCCTTGTCACTTGGTTTCTTACTAAGGGAAAGACTTGCTACTATATCATCATACCTTCCTCTTGGGGTTCCCAACTGGGTGGTTATTCTGCCCGCATCACCCCGGTCCAATTTACTTCAAGAAACACCTTTCCAACACTTTTGCAAGCGCTTTTATTTTCAGCACTAAATTATTCCAAAAATATAAAACATATTTACTTCTTTGCATACACAACCAAAACCCCAAAACATCATCACCATAGCATATCTACTTTATTGCATTGTTATTTACTTTACCGTACTACATATCATATTTACTTTTACTTACATTCACACCTTGTGCTTGACAACTACTCGGTGGAGTTGGGGACACAAGAACGAGGAATTGTTTTGCAGGTTGCTAGAAGAAGAATGATGTCTGGCATGTAGTTGATAATTATTATGGCCAGGCAGTTGGGAAACTCCAAGCGGAAAGTATGATGAGCACATCAGCAAGTCTTTTCCCTCAGTAAGAAACCAAGGTTTAATCGATCAGGAGAAGAGCAGACAAACGACCGAAGGTGATGCAGACTGGCTTAATAGCACTCCAACAAGTGCGCCGTTTAATGATACTTGTTGACTCATCTTCGGAAAGTAGCAACATGGAACTTGGCACACACACAACCAAGTACTTTGTTCCCAACTTGCGATGAGGTTGTCAATCTCACCGGTTTGCTTGAAACAAAGGGTATGAGCATATCGAGTGGAAAATAGTGAAAGTATGCGAGTAAAGTAAATAGTGTGAGTAAAGTAAATAGGTGATAGCAATATGATGGAAATAGGACAGGGGTCCACAGTTCACTAGTGGTGTCTCTCCATAAGATAAATAACACATGCTGGGTAAACAAATTACAGTTGGACAATTGATAGAATAAAGATAACGTGGTATGTCAAGAAGATCACTATGCGATTTACTCTGGGCCTTACAACAAAATACATAGACTGCCATCCAACTGCATCTATGACTAATAATCCACTCCCGGGGATATCATCTGAACACCCCATGAGTATTAAGTTGCGAACAACAGATAATTGCATTAAGCAAAGTGTGTAATGTAAACAAAGCATATGCCCTTGAGCATATGAATGTTGTTTTTTCCCTAGTAGCAACAGCACATCTACAACCTTAGGGGTTTCTGTCACTCCCCCAGATTAAATAGAGGCATGAACCCACTATCGAGCATAAATACCCCCTCTTGGAGTCACTAGCAACTACTCGGCCAAGATAGCTACTAACAATGGAGAGCATGCAAGATCATAAACAACATAGAGATAACAAAAGATATATTTCAGTATAGCAACTCAATCATAACAACAATATTCATCGGATCCCAACAAACCAAACATGTAGAGTTACATAACGATGATCTCAATCATGTAGGGCAGCTCATGAGATCTAAACATGAAGCACATGGTGGAGGAGACAACCATCTAGCTACTGCTATGGGCCCAAAGTCCAAGGTAGACTACTCACTCATCGCTTTGGAGGCAAGCATGGCGATGAAGAAGACCTTCGGTGGCGATTCCCCTCTCCGACAGGGTGCCGGGAAGAGCTTCTGGACCCTCCCGATCTCGGGTCGACGATGGCGGTGGATCGCGATGTGTTTCTGGAAAATTGATTGGGTACTTAGGTTTTTCCCATCGGGGGGTCTTTATAGGCGAAGGGGCAGCATCAGAAGTGGACCGAGGTGGTCTCACACATAGGGGGCGCGGCCAGGGGCTAGGCTGCGCCGCCCTGGTGTGAGGCCACCTCGTGGCCCCACTCCGTCTCCTCTTTGGTTCTCTGTAAGCTCCGTGAAATATCTGGACGGCTGGCTTTGGTTTTGTCCAATTCCGAGAATATTTCCCGTGTAGCTTTTCTAAAACACAAAAACAGCAGAAAACAGGGAACTGGCACCATGGCGACTTGTTAATAGGTTAGTTCCAGAAAATGCATAAAAGTGCCACGAAGTGTAATGAAACATTAGGCAAATGGTGTAAAAACAAGCATGGAGCATAAAAAATTATAGATACATTTGAGACATATCAAGCATCCCCAAGCTTAACTCCTGCTCGTCCTCGAGTAGGTAAGTGATAACAAAAGAATAATTTTTGAGGTGACATGCACCTACACAATCTTGATCATCTATGTAAGCATTGTGAGCTGGGATCATAAGAACTTAAAACATGGGCATGAAAGATATAATCTTGACAATAGAAACTTAGCAACCATGTTGTAAACATGAAAAAGAACACAAACAAAAGATAATGAAAATGAAACAATGAAAGTCAAACATGTGTTCAAATCATAAGGAAAAACATACAAATGGTTTTCAACTTGTCCTTCATAGAGAGCAAAACATAAATGCATAGGACACCTTCAAGTTTAAGAGGGCGACTAGATACAAATTATTTAAGAACAAGTGAAACCAACAATATGAATCAATCAATGAAAACTTTGGGACAATGCACATTATATTAAGACTGACAACTATGCTCTCTTAATGGTGCATAAAGATAGAAGGTGGTGACTCAACATAAAAGTAGAAGAAAGGCCCTTCGCGGAGGGAAGCAGTGATTGCAAGATTTATAACCTTTAAAAATTATGGTACTTAACGGCTTTGAGCTCTCATTGCCCCCATCATAAGCATCTTGAATGGTTAAAGTTAATGCGAGAACAATTATGATGCATATGCTTGACAAATCATAAGTTGAAAACCTCGTGTCCCGTGAATACGAGTACCCAAACCTCATGCTACTTTACTTAGAGTCCCAAGCAAGGCTCTTGTCATTATAAGTATACACGTATCATCGAGAACTGCCAATGGGGTACCTCTGTGCCCGATGATATGGAACAAGCCCACATCAAAATTACAGGACAAGCAGACAATGAACACCTCGACATCGCTTTTATTTACCATTTGTATAGCTTTTTATTTTGAGATGCGTCGTCGAATGTCCACCATGGGTATGCTGTAAATTTCCACCATGAATTATGCATGGCTTAGATTGGCAGCCCAGGCATTTCCCTAACACATATACAAACTCAATGATCCCCGCAAGATTCTCAATTCATTTCACACCGCGGGCATCCATAAACAAAAGATCACGATATCAACTCAAATAAGAAGTGCAATGTTGAAAGCTTGCCCATGACGGCATGGCTGGGCTAGTCTCCAACTTAACACTTGCAAGCATAACAACTCAACATAAGAAGCCACAATGTCAAATTTTTAAGAACAAGAAAAAGTAAAGTGTGCCTTCCGGTTCGTGAGAGCTTTACTGACCAATTTTCACATAACACTAGTAAGAGTTTAATTTGAAGAGAAAATAAAAGCAAGTCAAATTTACTTGGAATAGCAAATTGCTAATAGGTATGTATGGTGGACACTTTGGAATACTTGGTTTTTAGGAGTTGGATGCATGAGTAGAGCTCATACTCAGTACAAGGCGTGGGCTAGCAAAAGACTGGGAGCGACCAACTAAGAGAGCAATAATGGCCATAATCATGCAAAGCGACAAAGCAACATTAAAAGAAGCATAAGATGGCATCAAAAGTCAAAAACTAAATGATTATAGAGGCTATTGGCGACTTTGTATGAGTCTAGCATGTTTGAGCATGCGCCAAGTCAACCCAAATAAAGCATCAAGGAGAAAACCAAAATAATGCTTCCAAACGATAAAAACAACGCATGATTTTTTTCAAAGGCTCATTAAGCAATCTCAGTTATTTGAGACAAGTCATGCTACAGCAAAACCACTAAGCATACTATCAAAAAGACATCAAGCATGACATGAAAAAGCCTAAGCCGCAGTCTACACAAGCTCCTTCTTGTACCACTTTTTTGCATAAAGCTTTTTCTCTTTTCCAACACCATTTGAACCTTTTAAGTCCAACTCTTTTGAGGAAAACCAACATGGTCCAGAGGCAAAAATACACCTTGATAAATAAATATAAGAAGATCTGAACGCAAATCAAGGCAAAAATGAAAACCAAAAGCAGTAGCAGAAAAAGAAGAACACTCGGTTTTTGGTAAGAATGAAAACTATAGCGTTCTTGGCAAATGAAAAGCAAGGCAAAGAAATTTGTTGGGGTCCAACCATTTATTGCAGCAAACAAAACAAAACTAATAAAGAAAACTAAAACAACTGACGCTCCAAGAAAAACACATAGTGCATGATGCAATAAAAATATAGTGTCTTGAAAGGTGACCTAATTTTTGCCGATGAAGAAGGGGTGCCTCAGGGGCATCCCCAAGCTTTGACGCTTCTACTTCTTGGATATTTCTTGGGGTGATGCATGGGCATCCCCAAGCTTGAGCTTTTGTCCATTCTTCAACTCATCTCATCATTCTCCAATCCCTACACTTGAAAACTTCCTTCATACAAAACTAAACACAAATCTATTAGCAACATTAGTGTAGGCAGATAATATAATCAACCTTTTTTGCTTCAGGTTTCAACCCAAAACCACCACATATATAGCATATACTACTGTAGAAACTTCCCCAAAAGTTCCATGATCAAAAGAACTCGCAAAGAAAGCGGTAAAGCGGCAAAAATGAATAGTGGCAGGAATCTGTCAAAACAGAACAGCTGATAAAGGCCGATTTTTAAGGGGTTTTCTGTTGCTCAAATCAAAAAGTGTTCAACTAACGAAAGTTTGGATATAACCTGGGGCATATGCACAAGAAATCGCAGGTCCAAAAGATATACAGAGAATGTTCACGAATTTTTATGGTGCAGCACTGAAAACAGTTTCAGGACAGCAACATCCCCAAATTTTTACCTCACTCGAATTAGAGGCTTCTCTTGGCACAACAATGAAATAAAAATTATAAGGAGAGGTCATTACAGTAGTAATAACTTCCAATACTCAAATAAAAGAAAAATAACTGAATGTAAAAACATTGGGTTATCTCCCAAGAGTGCTTTTCTTTAACGCCTTTGAGCTAGGCTCGGTAATTTGAGAAGATGCTCACATAAGAAATATGAATGGAAGCCAAAAAGAGCATCAAGGAGCAAATATAAAACACATTTATGTCTAACCCACATCCTATGCGTAGGAATCTGATACTCCAAGTTGATGTGGAAGATCAGAGGTCCTTGTGCGTGGTGAATGACCAGCCCATTGGGAACCCCAAGAGGAAGGTATGATGAGTATAGCAGCTTGTTTTCCCTCATTTAAGAAACCAAGGTTTATCGTTCAGGAGAAAAGTAGACAGTGACGGCTGAAGGTGATGCTTGCTAGTTTGCGATAGCTTTGGATAATTTATATATGGCGCCTCGTCCAAGCTTTGCTTGCTAGCTGCAACACGGAACCTGCACACACACAACCAAGTACTTTGCTCCCAACTTGCGATGAGGTTGTCAATCTCACCGGTTTGCTTGAAACAAAGGTATGAGTGTATCAAGTGGAAAACAGTAGAAGTATGCGAATAAAGTAAACAGTGCGAGTAAAGTAAACAGGTGATAGCAATATGATGGAAATAGGACCGGGGTCCACAGTTCACTAGTGGTGTCTCTCCATAGATAAAATAACACATGCTGGGTAAACAAATTACAGTTGGGCAATTGATAGAATAAAGATAAATGTGATATGTCAAGAAGATCACTATGAGATTTACTCTGGGCATTACAACAAAATACATAGACCGCCATCCAACTGCATCTATGACTAATAATCCACTCCCAGGGATATCAATCCGAACACCCCAAAAGTATTAAGTTGCGAACAACAGATAATTGCATTAAGCAAAGTGTGTAATGTAAACAAAGCATATGCCCTTAAGCATATGAATGTTGTTTTCTCCCTACAAGCAACAGCACATCTACCACCTTAGAGGCTTCTGTCACTCCCTAGTAGCAAAATGCATAAAAATGCCACAAAGTGTAACGAAACAATAGGCGGTCTAAGGTGGTAGATGTGACACTTTTATGCATTTTGCTACTAGGGAGTGACAGAAACCTCTAAGGTGGTAGATGTGCTATTGCTAATAGGGAGAAAACAACATTCATATGCTCAAGGGCATATGCTTTGTTTACATTACACACTTTGCTTAATGCAATTTTCTATTGTTCGCAACTTAATACTACTGGGGTGTTCGGATTGAAATCCCCGGGAGTGGATTATTAGTCATAGATGCAGTTGGATGGCGGTCTATGTATTTTGTTGTAATGCCCAGAGTAAATCTCATAGTGATCTTCTTGACATATCACGTTTATCTTTATTCTATCAATTGTCCAACTGTAAGCATGTGTTATTTTATCTATGGAGAGACACCACTAGTGAACTGTGGACCCCGGTCCTATTTCCATCATATTGCTATTACCTGTTTACTTTACTCACACTGTTTACTTTACTCGCACTGTTTACTTTACTCGCATACTATATTGTTTTCCACTCGATACGCTCATAACCTTTGTTTCAAGCAAACCGGTGAGATTGACAACCTCATCGCAAGTTGGGAACAAAGTATTTGTTGTGTGTGTGCAGGTTCCGCATCACCTTCACTCGTTTGTCTCTCCTCTCCTGATCGATATTAAACCTTGGTTTCTTAACTGAGGGAAAACTAGCTGCTATACTCATCATACCTTCCTCTTGGGGTTCCCAACGGGCTGGTTATCCACCACGCACAAGGACAGTTTGCTCCCACATCAACTTGGGAGCACCAGCTAATTTTCTGGTGCCGTTGCCGGGGAGGAAGAGAAGACTTCTGCGAGGGGAGTTTTTCGCACACACATCCTTTACTTTGTTATTGTTTTGCTTTACTTTATTTATTTTATCTGCATTGCTTTTTATCAAAAACCCAAAAAAAATTAGAATCCTTGGTTGTTGTTTTTACTTGTTTACTTTCGTTTTGCTGAAATGGCCAATCCTGAAAACACCAAGTTGTGTGACTTTACTAGCACAAACAATAGTGATTTTATCTGCACTCCTATTGCACCACCTGCTACTGCTGCGAACTTTTATGAGATTAAGCCTGCTTTGTTGAACCTTGTTATGAAAGAGCAATTTTTTGGTGCTAGTACTGAAGATGCTGCAGCTCATCTCAACAATTTTGTTGAGCTATGTGAGATGCAGAAATATAAGGATGTTGATAGTGATATTATTAAGCTCAAGTTGTTTCCTTTTTCTTTGAGAGGAAAAGCTAAAGATTGGTTGTTGTCTTTGACTAAGAATAGTATTGATTCATGGGCTAAGTGTAAGGATGCTTTTATTGGTAGATACTATCCTCCTGCTAAGATTATATCTTTGCGTAGCAATATTATGAAGTTTACTCAGTTTGATAATGAACATGTTGCTCAAGCTTGGGAAAGAATGAAATCTATGATAAAGAATTGCCCCACTCATGGACTGACTACTTGGATGATTATCCAAAAAAATTATGCAGGACTGAATTTTTCTTCGAGGAACCTACTTGATTCAGCTACTTGTGACGCCCCAAAACTGGCACCTTGTAGATTATAGCGATTAAGCCACAATCTACATGATGTCACTTTGGAAACGCACCACCAAGCGCCTCGTGCACGTCGCAGCGTGCACGCGAAGCGGGTGGAATCGAGTAGCAACAGTTATACAAGTTCACGATGAAACCCACAAAAGAATATAGTATAACCGCAAAGACTCCACGAGTCAAAATATCCAAATAGACATACAAAGATCCAAATCATACATAAAGCAAACAGCATCCGAGTACGGACAAGAATACAAATGGGCCTAAGAGGCCTGAAGATAACGATGGCGTCCAAACCCTGCCCAGGCCAAGCCGGAAGGGTAACCTTGCTAACGTCGTCGCTCCCATACCTGTGAAGATCGTCGGGCCAATGGTTGCCGAACAAGGAGGGAGAAAGAGAAAAAGGGAAAAAAACGAGGGTGAGTACCGAGGCACGTACTCGCGAGACTAGAATTCAGCTGTGCTCGCCTACAGGCTATATGGTGGACTTAGCGGCAACAAAAGAACTTTACTACAGAGACACTACAACTTCCGTCTAAATAGATAAGATAAGAGAGCGCATAAAAGTAACCAACTAGAAACTAACACCAAACATAACCCAGCCGATGAATCACCTCCTCGTGACCAAACGAAGAAGCAAGTATCAAGGGCACTCACACGGTTACCAAGTTTTATTGCAGGTTTATTGTTGTAGTTGTGCTAGCTTACTACACAAGTTTATTAGTATTGAAATAGCAGGTGCAAGTTGTTCTATGATCGAGTAGTACAGCTCCAAGTCGTCCATAACCGCGGACACGGCTTTTCGAAAAGATTTAACCCTGCAGGGGTGCCCAAATGTACCCAAACGCTCGAACAATCCTTCAGGCAAGTCTCGCACCCTTAATAAAAACAGGTGCGCCATTAGGATAGTCACGACTCGCACTCTCCTTCACTACAAACAAGTCCAGGAAGCCACCTAACTAAGTTTAACCCGCTCGAGAGTCCGGCCGAATCTCTGAGACGGACCTAGTTGTTGCGTGCACGGCTTCGGAGGCCCGACTCCACCCACGGGAGATGACCCGCTTCAGCATGCGGTAAACGCTCACGCCGCAAACCTATGCGTGCATGCAGAAAGCAAACAAGGGGTTACAAGGCACCCACGGCTTCCCCCAAAGTAAATCGAACCATAAGATACAAGAGCTGCATGCACGCAAGAACCAAATGGAAAACCTCAAACTAGTTGTGGCCACTGGACAAGTGTGTAGATTCCGGCAGTGATCGAGGGGAGGCCCGTAAACGTACCCACGTCTGGTTAGAGCGCTCAGTCTCAGAACAATTCATGCGATCTCGGGGTCCTAGGGGACACAAGTGAGCCGTCGTAAAACTAGCAAAATGACTCACCGATGCCTCTGCTTAATTCAATTTTAATTATTAACATCAAAGTAAGCCATGAGTATCTCCAACAACATATATCCATAAAGTAGAGCATGTGATAACTTCCCAACCCAATAAGATAAAACCACTTGAAACAACCTGAATATGCCTACGACTCGCAAGGCCAACTCAAACAACAAGCACATGGTTAATAGGATGTATGGAAGGTTCTATGGCTTTGCTTAGGATAAACAGGTGGATAGGACACGTGACTCGGACAAAGCATCGCGACACAAGGCTAGAATATAGAGCTAGCGAGAGCAAAAGTGTTAAATGGGTAGAGAGAAAAGGGCTCGCCTGAAAAGATGGTCGAAGAACACCCGAAGAACTTGTCGTTGCTCACATCACCACGAAGCGTCCTAACCGAGAAGAAGCAAATCACTACAACAAACAACGAATGCAACACTTACTACTATGGCAAAAGAATCGGCATGCTCATGTGAATGCATGCATGACATGGCAATTATGATGCAATGCAACTTATCCAATTAAGCGGAATTGGAATCCCGACACACACATATATGGTTCAAGTTGTTTTACTACACGGCAATTTAAATGTTTATTAGCATGGAAAAACAAGACAAAGGTGAGCTACACAAAAATTAAATGAAGCGGGGAACCATATTTGGTAATTTCCCAAGTGCTCCATATATTACTTATTAGGTGTGATGCAAAACTACCACGTCACTATATGATGCGAGATGCAAACAAGCATATGGATGACATATTTAGATTCTACACATTTTTCTGATCAAAATTCATATAAAGTACTTTTGATTTCGAGTTACCAATAAAAAGATATGGATTTAACAAATTTTGCATATTTGCAGAAATTTCAGAAAACGAAAAAATGGAGGAAGAGCTCTGGGCTGGTTCTGAAAACGGGGCGCTACCTGCAACGCGAGTGGGCCGGGTCTTGTTGGCGATGGAAACAATAGGCCGCGCGGGGCGCGAGACACCAGCGAACAAAGTTGGGCCAAGGCCCATCTGGCACCGGATCTGCACAAAATGGAGCAAAAAGGTGAGGCTTTTGCCTCTGATGGAATTCGAACCAGGGACCTCACGCGCAGGCAGCACAAAGGAACCAACCAGCTCGGCTAGGAACAGATCTTGTTAGTACTGGGTTGTGCATCGTTTTGAACTAGGTCAAAGCGGAGCTCGGGGCAGAGGCTGCCATGGCGGAGGCTGCTGGTCGAGCAGGGGAACCTCGAGCAGGGGCGAACCAGGGAACGGCGCGTGGCGGAGAAGACGCGCGTAGATGCGCTGAACCAGAACCAGGCGTTGCGGGGACTTGGGAACAACCGGAGAGGAGCCGGCGACGAGGACCTGCGGAGGACGGCGGCCGTGACTATCGGGAAAACAGAGCAGAGTGAGAGGAAGATGGGGGAGAGGTCAGGGAGTACCGTGAGAACACCAGGATGCCCACGGTGGGGACGGCGAGGCCAAAGAACGTCGAACGGCGACTGAAGCATCTCGGACATGCACGCGGTCGGAGTTGAGGAAGACAACCATGTCGCCGATTTAGGAGGCCTCCGGTTTCAGTTTGTTGACGAGGACGAAGAGGAGGCCAAGGCAGAGCTCATGGAGGCTTTGGCTTGCTGCACGGTGTACTGGAACAGCGGGGCGACGTAGTCCATGGCGACGGTGGTTCACGGTGGCTTCGGGAGCTCACAGAGAAGAAGAAAAAGATGGGGAACGGGAAGAGGGACCCTGGTGGCGGCGCTGGGAAGGAAGAGGAGGGGAGAGGCTAGGGTTTTCCCTCGGAATCGATCGGGGCTGCTAAAAAGAGGAGGAGGTTTGGCGTGGGGTGCTCGGTGACGTTAGCAGGAAGGAGTCACGCGTCCAGCGTGAGGGAGGAAGAAGACAATCAAAAGAATTGACGCGTCCACTCCGCGTGATGAAAAGGTGGGTTTCGGGATGAGATTTGGCCATAGGCGGAATGCTCCGGTTGTGAAGAGAAAAGTGGTAGAAAAAGAGAGAAGATTTTTAATAAACTTTTATTTGATTTTTAAGCAAATATCCAAACAAATTTCAGAGTTTGCAAAATACTTTGTTTTGTTAGTTTTAATTAAAATAGAAAAAGGTGGGGAGGGTTTATTAGAAAACCATACGAGCAAATTAAAAATAGGTTTTATACCAAATAATTTTGTTTGACAAAAATATGCAAGGTTATAGATGCATGATGATGCACACGTCGCGATGACGCGAAAAAGAAAATAACAAGCAATTCTAATATTGGGGATTTTTCTGGGTCATTACAATCGACACCACTAACAAGTGATCTCGCCCCGAGATCCACGCTCGTGTAGGGGGAAAAGAGTTGGTTAAACTATCGAGTCTCCGCGCTTCATGTTGACATTCCCGGAACTTAACGTGGATCTATTTTTCTCGACACCACCAACAAGGGATGATGGCTCACGTTGACGTCGATGACCTTCCGAAGAACAAACCTATTAGGATAAAAGGCAAGAGATCGTCCACCCACGTGGAAACCTAAAACTCTGAGAAGTAGGTAAGAGAGAAGACTTAAAACTCGCAAAGGTCAGAGGAGAGAAGCAAAGAGATAAGGAGAAAAATGCAGACTACTTAGATCTATCCAACTCATTTTTAGCAAAATAGTTTTGACACTAGACTCAACTCGGTTGCTGGCAAGGTTATCCTACAGGCAGACTGGACCCGTGGGTATCGACGAAACCTGGCTCTGATACCACTTGTGACGCCCCAAAACTGGCACCTTGCAGATTATAGCGATTAAGCCACAATCTACATGATGTCACTTTGGAAATGCACCACCAAGCGCCTCGTGCACGTCGTAGCGTGCACGCGAAGCGGGTGGAATCGAGTAGCAACAGTTATACAAGTTCACCATGAAACCCACAAAAGAATATAGTATAACCGCAAAGACTCCACGAGTCAAAATATCCAAATATACATACAAAGATCCAAATCATACATAAAGCAAACAGCATCCGAGTACGGACAAGAATACAAATGGGCCTAAGAGGCCTGAAGATAACGATGGCGTCCAAACCCTGCCCAGGCCAAGCCGGAAGGGTAACCTTGCTAACGTCGTCGCTCCCATACCTGTGAAGATCGTCGGGCCAATGGTTGCCGAACAAGGAGGGAGAAAGAGAAAAAGGGAAAAAAACGAGGGTGAGTACCGAGGCACGTACTCGCGAGACTAGAATTCAGCTGTGCTCGCCTACAGGCTATATGGTGGACTTAGCGGCAACAAAAGAACTTTACTACAGAGACACTACAACTTCCGTCTAGATAGATAAGATAAGAGAGCGCATAAAAGTAACCAACTAGAAACTAACACCAAACATAACCCAGCCGATGAATCACCTCCTCGTGACCAAACGAAGAAGCAAGTATCAAGGGCACTCACACGGTTACCAAGTTTTATTGCAGGTTTATTGTTGTAGTTGTGCTAGCTTACTACACAAGTTTATTAGTATTGAAATAGCAGGTGCAAGTTGTTCTATGATCGAGTAGTACAGCTCCAAGTCGTCCATAACCGCGGACACGGCTTTTCGAAAAGATTTAACCCTGCAGGGGTGCCCAAATGTACCCAAACGCTCGAACAATCCTTCAGGCAAGTCTCGCACCCTTAATAAAAACAGGTGCGCCATTAGGATAGTCACGACTCGCACTCTCCTTCACTACAAACAAGTCCAGGAAGCCACCTAACTAAGTTTAACCCGCTCGAGAGTCCGGCCGAATCTCTGAGACGGACCTAGTTGTTGCGTGCACGGCTTCGGAGGCCCGACTCCACCCACGGGAGACGACCCGCTTCAGCATGCGGTAAACGCTCACGCCGCAAACCTATGCGTGCATGCAGAAAGCAAACAAGGGGTTACAAGGCACCCACGGCTTCCCCCAAAGTAAATCGAACCATAAGATACAAGAGCTGCATGCACGCAAGAACCAAATGGAAAACCTCAAACTAGTTGTGGCCACTGGACAAGTGTGTAGATTCCGGCAGTGATCGAGGGGAGGCCCGTAAACGTACCCACGTCTGGTTAGAGCGCTCAGTCTCAGAACAGTTCATGCGATCTCGGGGTCCTAGGGGACACAAGTGAGCTGTCGTAAAACTAGCAAAATGACTCACCGATGCCTCTGCTTAATTCAATTTTAATTATTAACATCAAAGTAAGCCATGAGTATCTCCAACAACATATATCCATAAAGTAGAGCATGTGATAACTTCCCAACCCAATAAGATAAAACCACTTGAAACAACCTGAATATGCCTACGACTCGCAAGGCCAACTCAAACAACAAGCACATGGTTAATATGATGTATGGAAGGTTCTATGGCTTTGCTTAGGATAAACAGGTGGATAGGACACGTGACTCGGACAAAGCATCGCGACACAAGGCTAGAATATAGAGCTAGCGAGAGCAAAAGTGTTAAATGGGTAGAGAGAAAAGGGCTCGCCTGAAAAGATGGTCGAAGAACACCCGAAGAACTTGTCGTTGATCACATCACCACGAAGCGTCCTAACCGAGAAGAAGCAAATCACTACAACAAACAACGAATGCAACACTTACTACTATGGCAAAAGAATCGGCATGCTCATGTGAATGCATGCATGACATGGCAATTATGATGCAATGCAACTTATCCAATTAAGCGGAATTGGAATCCCGACACACACATATATGGTTCAAGTTGTTTTACTACATGGCAATTTAAATGTTTATTAGCATGGAAAAACAAGACAAAGGTGAGCTACACAAAAATTAAATGAAGCGGGGAACCATATTTGGTAATTTCCCAAGTGCTCCATATATTACTTATTAGGTGTGATGCAAAACTACCACGTCACTATATGATGTGAGATGCAAACAAGCATATGGATGCCATATTTAGATTCTACACATTTTTCTGATCAAAATTCATATAAAGTACTTTTGATTTTGAGTTACCAATAAAAAGATATGGATTTAACAAATTTTGCATATTTGCAGAAATTTCAGAAAACGAAAAAATGGAGGAAGAGCTCTGGGCTGGTTCTGAAAACAGGGCGCTACCTGCAACGCGAGTGGGCCGGGTCTTGTTGGCGATGGAAACAATAGGCCGCGCGGGGCGCGAGACACCAGCGAACAAAGTTGGGCCAAGGCCCATCTGGCACCGGATCTGCACAAAATGGAGCAAAAAGGTGAGGCTTTTGCCTCTGATGGAATTCGAACCAGGGACCTCACGCGCAGGCAGCACAAAGGAACCAACCAGCTCGGCTAGGAACAGATCTTGTTAGTACTGGGTTGTGCATCGTTTTGAACTAGGTCAAAGCGGAGCTCGGGGCAGAGGCTGCCATGGCGGAGGCTGCTGGTCGAGCAGGGGAACCTCGAGCAGGGGCGAACCAGGGAACGGCGCGTGGCGGAGAAGACGCGCGTAGATGCGCTGAACCAGAACCAGGCGTTGCGGGGACTTGGGAACAACCGGAGAGGAGCCGGCGACGAGGACCTGCGGAGGACGGCGGCCGTGACTATCGGGAAAACAGAGCAGAGTGAGAGGAAGATGGGGGAGAGGTCAGGGAGTACCGTGAGAACACCAGGATGCCCACGGTGGGGACGGCGAGGCCAAAGAACGTCGAACGGCGACTGAAGCATCTCGGACATGCACGCGGTCGGAGTTGAGGAAGACAACCATGTCGCCGATTTAGGAGGCCTCCGGTTTCAGTTTGTTGACGAGGACGAAGAGGAGGCCAAGGCAGAGCTCATGGAGGCTTTGGCTTGCTGCACGGTGTACTGGAACAGCGGGGCAACGTAGTCCATGGCGACGGTGGTTCACGGTGGCTTCGGGAGCTCACAGAGAAGAAGAAAAAGATGGGGAACGGGAAGAGGGACCCTGGTGGCGGCGCTGGGAAGGAAGAGGAGGGGAGAGGCTAGGGTTTTCCCTCGGAATCGATCAGGGCTGCTAAAAAGAGGAGGAGGTTTGGCGTGGGGTGCTCGGTGACGTTAGCAGGAAGGAGTCACGCGTCCAGCGTGAGGGAGGAAGAAGACAATCAAAAGAATTGACGCGTCCACTCCGCGTGATGAAAAGGTGGGTTTCAGGATGAGATTTGGCCATAGGCGGAATGCTCCGGTTGTGAAGAGAAAAGTGGTAGAAAAAGAGAGAAGATTTTTAATAAACTTTTATTTGATTTTTAAGCAAATATCCAAACAAATTTCAGAGTTTGCAAAATACTTTGTTTTGTTAGTTTTAATTAAAATAGAAAAAGGCGGGGAGGGTTTATTAGAAAACCATACGAGCAAATTAAAAATAGGTTTTATACCAAATAATTTTGTTTGACAAAAATATGCAAGGTTATAGATGCATGATGATGCACACGTCGCGATGACGCGAAAAAGAAAATAACAAGCAATTCTAATATTGGGGATTTTTCCGGGTCATTACACTACTGGAGGCACTTTTATGTCCCTTACCTTGGGCGCCGCATCCAAGCTACTCGACAACATGATGGTAAATTATTCTGAATGGCACACCGAGAGAGCTCCACAAGGTAAGAAGGTAAATTCTGTGGAGGAAACCTCTTCCTTGAATGATAAAATTGATACCATTATGGCTATGCATGCTAATGATAGGACTCATGTTGATCCTAATAATGTTCCTTTGGCCTCTCTGGTTGCTGAAGAAGAGCATGTTGATGTGAATTTCATTAGAAACAATAATTTTAACAACAATGCTTATAGGAACAATTTTGCTAGTAACAATTATAGGCCGTATCCTTCTACTAATGGTAATGGTTATGGTAACTCTTATGGTAATTCCTACAACAACACTAGGGCCGCGCCCTTCGAGCTTGAGGTAATGCTCAAGGACTTCATCGGTAAGCAAACTGCTTTTAACAAGTCTGTTGAGGAAAAGTTAGGCAAAATTGATATTCTTGCTTCTAAAGTTGATAGCCTTGCTCATGATGTTGAACTTATGAAATTAAAAGTGTTTCCTAATGATGTGAAAGAGAGCAATGTTTTTGCTACTGCTAATGCTATTCAGGTTGGAATTGATGAAAATATTAAATTGTTAGCGGAATTGCATGCCAAGTGAGAAAGAGAAGATGAGATGGTTAGAGAAATGAAGGTATGTACCATTACTACCTCTAATGATGTTGCTCCTAATACTAGCAATCCTCTTACTTTGATTGGTGTAGAGAAAACTCCCACTCCTTGTGTTAAAAAGCCTAAAACTGCCAAAACTTTTTCTCAAAAGAGTGCTGAAATTTTTCGGAGTGTGGGAGATGATAGCTCTCTATTTCTTTTAATGATTTTGATGTTGATGGCTGCAATATATCTGAAGTAATTTTGTTCTTGCAAAAGCTTGCTTTCACTCCCAATGCTAGTTCTTTAAATATTGCTTTTACTAAGCATATTACCAATGCTCTTATAAAAATTAGGGATGAAAAGTTGAAGCAAAAAGCCTCTGTTCCCAAGAAGTTAGAAGATGGTTGGGAACCCATCATTGATATGCATGTTAATGGTTATGATTGCCATGCTTTATGTGATCTAGGTGCTAGTATTTCTATCATGCCTAAAAAGATTTATGACATGCTTGATTTACCACCGCTTGAAAAGTGTTATTTTGATGTTCCTATTGCTGATGTTGCTAAGAAGAAACCTTTGGGAAGGATTAATGATGTTCTTATTGTGGTTAACGATAACCTTGTTCATGTTGATTTTCTTGTTATGGACGTTGAATGCCATGCTTCATGTCCTATTATTTTGGGAAGACCTTTTCTTCGAACTGTAGGTGCCATCATTGATATGAGGGAAGGCACTATCAAATATCAATTCCCACTAAAGAAAGGTATGGAACACTTCCCTAGGAAAAGAAAGAAATTACTTTTTGACTCTATTCTTAGAGCAAATTATGAGCTTGATGCTTCATCATTTGATATTACTTGATTCGCAATTTTCTGCGCCTAGCTCAAAGGCGTTAAAGAAAAGCACTCTTGGGAGATAACCCAATGTTTTCTTTTCGGTACTTTTTCTTTTATTTGAGTCTTGGAAGTCATTACTACTGTAATGACCTCTCCTTATCTTGTTTATTTCGTTTTTGTGCCAAGAGAAGCCTCTAATTTGAGTGAGGTAAAGATTTGGGGATGTTGCTGTCCTGAAACTGTTTTCGGTGCTGCACCGTAAAAATTCGTGAAAATTCTTTGTTTATCTTTTGGACCTGCGATTTCTTTTGCATATGCCCCAGGTTATATCCAAACTTTTGTTAGTTGAACACTTTTTGATTTGAGCAAGAGAAAATCCCTCAAAAATTCTACCTTTATCAGCTGTTCAGATTTGACAGATTTCTGCCAATATTTGTGTTTGCCACTTTATCGCTTTCTTTTGAGTTCTTTTGATCACGGAACTTTTAGAGAAGTTGCTACAGTAGTATCTACTATATATGTGGTGGTTTTGAGTTGAAACCTGAAGCAAATAGAGGATTGATTATATGTTATGCTTGCACTAATGTTGCTAATAGAATTGTGTTTAGTTTTGTATGAAGGAAGTTTTCAAGTGTAGGGATTGGAGAATGATGAGATGAGTTGAAGAATGGACAAAAGCTCAAGCTTGGGGATGCCCATGCATCACCCCAAGAAATATCCAAGAAGTACAAGCGTCAAAGCTTGGGGATGCCCCCGAGGCACCCCTTCTTCATCGGCAAAAATCAGGTCACCTTTCAAAACACTATATTTTTATTGCTTCATGCACTATGTGTTTTTCTTGGAGCGTCAGTTGTTTTAGTTTTCTTAGTTGGTTTAGTTAGTTTGTTTGCTGCAATAAATGGTTGGACCCCAACAAATTTTATTTTGGAGAAGTTGCCTCGTTTTCATTTGCCAAGAACGCTCTAGTTTTCACTCTTATTAAAAATCGAGCGTTCTTCTTTTTCTGCTACTACTTTTGGTTTTCGTTTTCACCTTGATTTGCATTCAGACCTTGTCATATCTTTTCATTAAGGTGTATTTTTGCCTCTGATCTTTATTGGTTTTCATCAAAAGAGGTGTTTATAAAAATTTCAAATGGTGTTGGAAAAGAGAAATAGCTTTCTGCAAAATAGTGGTACAAGAAGGAGCTTGTGTAGACTGCGGCTTAGGCTTTTTCATGTCATGCTTAATGTCTTTTTGATAGTATGCTTAGTGGTTTTGCTGTAGCATGACTTGTCTCAAATAACTGAGATTGCTTAATGAGCCTTTGAAAAAATCATGCGTTGTTTTTATTGTATGGAAGCATTATTTTGGTTTTCTCCTTGATGCTTTATTTGGGTTGACTTGGCGCATGCTCACACATGTTAGACTCTTACAAAGTCGCCAATAGCCTTCATGATCATTTAGTTTTTGACTTTTGATGCCATCTTATGCTTCTTTTAATGTCGCTTTGCATGATTATGGCCATTACTGCTCTCTTAGTTGGTCGCTCCCAGTCTTTTGCTAGCCCTCGCCTTGTACTGAGTATGAGCTCTACTCGTGCATCCAACTCCTAAAAGCCAAAGTTTTCCAAAGTGTCCACAGTACATACCTACTAGCAATTTGCTATTCCAAGTAAATTTGACTTGCTTTTATTTTCTCTTCAAATTAAACTCTTACCAGTGTTATGCAAAATTCGGTTAGTAAAGCTCTCACGAACCGGAAGGCACACTTTACTTTTTCCTGTTCTTAAAAATTTGACATTGTGGTCTCTTATGTTGAGTTGTTATGCTTGCAAGTTGTAAGTTGGATTCTAGCCCATCGATGCTGTCATGGGGCAAGCTTTCAACATTGCACTTCTTATTTGAGTTGATATCGTGATCTTTTGTCTATGGATAACCGCGGTGTGAAATGAATTGGGAATCTTGTGGGGATCATGGAGTTTGTATATGTGTTAGGGAAACACCGGGCTGCCAATCTAAGCCATGCATAATTCATGGTGGAAATTTGCAGCATACCCATGGTGAACATTCGACGATGCATCTCACAATAAAAAGCTAAATAAAAGGCAAATAAAAGAGATGTCGAGGTGTTCATTGTCTGCTTGTCCTGTCATTTTGGTGTGGGCTTGTTCCATGTCATCGGGCACGGAGGTACCCCATTGGCGGTTCTCAATGATATGCATATACTTACAATGACAAGAGCCTTGCTTGGGACTCTAAGTAAAGTAGCATGAGGTTTGGGTACTCGTATTCACGGGGCACGAGGTCTTCAACTTATGATTTGTCAAGCATATGCATCATAATTGTTCTTGCATTAACTTTAACCATTCAAGATGCTTATGATGGGGGCAATGAGAGCTCAAGGCCGGTAAGTACCATAATTTTTGAAGGTTATAAAACTTGCAATCACTGCTTCCCTCTGCGAAGGGCCTTTCTTTTACTTTTATGTTGAGTCACCACCTTCTTTCTTTATGCACCATTAAGAGAGCATAGTTGTCATTCTTAGTGTGATATGCATTGTCCCAAAGTTCATTGATTGATTCATATTGTTGGTTTCACTTGTTCTCAAATTATTTGTATCTAGTCGCCCTCTTAAACTTGAAGGTGTCCTATGCATTTATGTTTTGCTCTCTTTCAAGGACAAGCTGAAAACCATTTGTATGTTTTTCCTTATGATTTGAACAAACGTTTGACTTTCATTGTTTCATTTTCATGATCTTTTGTTTGTGTTCATTTGCATGTTTACAACATGGTTGCTAAGTTTCTATTGTCATAATTATATCTTCATGCCCATGTTTTAAGTTCTTATGATCCCAGCTCACCAATGCTTACATATATGATCAAGATTGTGTAGGTGCATGTCACCTCAAAAATTATTCTTTTGTTATCACTTACCTACTCGAGGACGAGCAGGAGTTAAGCTTGGGGATGCTTGATACGTCTCCAACGTATCTATAATTTTTGATGCTCCATGCTTGTTTTTACACCATTTGCCTATTGTTTCGTTACACTTAGTGGCACTTTTATGCATTTTTCGGAACTAACCTATTAACGAGTTGCCACAGTGCCAGTTTCCTGTTTTCTGCTGTTTTTGTGTTTCAGAGTGATACACAGGAAATATTCTCGGAATTGGACGAAACAAGTTCCTGAAGTCTTATTTTACCCGGAAGCTTCCAGAGATCCGAAGGAGAGTCGGAGGGGGGCCACCAGGGCCCCACACGCAGGGGCGGCGCGGCCAGGCCCCTGGCCGCGCGGGCCCCGCGTGAGGGCGCTGGCTCCCCCTCTGACGACGCCCCTTCGCCTATAAAGACCCCCCGATGGAAAAAACCTAAGTACCCGATCAGATTTCCAGAACACATCGCGATCCGCCGCCACCGTCGACCCGAAGATCGGGAGGGTCCAGAAGCTCTTCCCAGCACCCTGCCGGAGAGGGGAATCGCCACCGGAGGTCTTCTTCATCGCCATGCTTGCCTCCGAAGTGATGAGTGAGTAGTCTACCTTGGACTATGGGTCTATAGCAGTAGCTAGATGGTTGTCTTCTCCACCATGTGCTTCATGTTTAGATCTCATGAGCTGCCCTACATGATTGAGATCACCGTTATGTAATTCTACATGTTTGGTTTGTTGGGATCCGATGAATATTGGTGTTTATGATTAAGTTGTTGTACTGAATATTATCTTTTGTTATCTCTATGTTGTTTATGATCTTGCATGCTCTCCGTTGTTAGTAGCTATCTTGGCAAAGTAGTTGCTAGTGACTCTAAGAGGGGGTATTTATGCTTGATAGTGGGTTCATGCCTCTATTTCACCTGAGGGAGTGACAGAAACCTCTAAGGTGGTAGATGTGCTATTGCTACTAGGGAGAAAACAACATTCATATGCTCAAGGGCATATGCTTTGTTTACATTACACACTTTGCTTAATGCAATTATCTGTTGTTCGCAACTTAATACTACTGGGGTGTTCGGATTGATATCCCCGGGAGTGGATTATTAGTCATAGATGCAGTTGGATGGTGGTCTATGTATTTTGTTGTAATGCCCAGAGTAAATCTCATAGTGATCTTCTTGACATATCACGTTTATCTTTATTCTATCAATTGCCCAACTGTAATTTGTTTACCCAGCATGTGTTATTTTATCTATGGAGAGACACCACTAGTGAACTGTGGACCCCGGTCCTATTTCCATCATATTGCTATTACCTGTTTACTTTACTCGCACTGTTTACTTTACTTGCACTGTTTACTTTACTCGCATACTATATTGTTTTCCACTCGATACGCTCATAACCTTTGTTTCAAGCAAACCGGTGAGATTGACAACCTCATCGCAAGTTGGGAACAAAGTATTTGTTGTGTGTGTGCAGGTTCTACATCACCTTCAGTCGTTTGTCTCTCCTCTCCTAATCGATATTAAACCTTGGTTTCTTAACTGAGGGAAAACTAGCTGCTATACTCATCATACCTTCCTCTTGGGGTTCCCAACGGGCTGGTTATCCACCACGCACAAGGACAGTTTGCTCCCACATCAACTTGGGAGCACCAGTCCCATGAATACGAGTACCCAAACCTCATGCTACTTTACTTAGAGTCCCAAGCAAGGCTCTTGTCATTGTAAATATATGCATATCATTGAGAACCGCCAATGGGGTACCTCCGTGCCCGATGACATGGAACAAGCCCACACCAAAATGACAGGACAAGCAGACAATGAACACCTCGACATCTCTTTTATTTGCCTTTTGTTTAGCTTTTTATTGTGAGATGCATCGTCGTATGTTCACCATGGGTATGCTATAAATTTCCACCATGAATTATGCATGGCTTAGATTGGTGGCCCGGCGTTTCCCTAACACATATAAAAACTCCATGATCCCCACAAGTTTCCCAATTCATTTCACACCGCGGGCATCCATAAACAAAAGATCACGATATCAACTCAAATAAGAAGTGCAATGTTGAAAGCTCGCCCCATGACAGCATGGATGGGCTAGAATCCAACTTACAACTTGCAAGCATAACAACTCAACATAAGAGACCACAATGTCAAATTTTTAAGAACAGGAAAAAGTAAAGTGTGCCTTCCGGTTCGTGAGAGCTTTACTGACCGAATTTCGCATAACACTGGTAAGAGTTTAATTTGAAGAGAAAATAAAAGCAAGTCCAATTTACTTGGAATAGCAAATTGCTAGTAGGTATGTATGGTGGACACTTTGGAAAACTTTGGCTTTTAGGAGTTGGATGCACGAGTAAAGCTCATACTCAGTACAAGGCGAGGGCTAGCAAAAGACTGGGAGCGACCAACTAAGAGAGCAATAATGGCCATAATCATGCAAAGCCACAAAGCAACATTAAAAGAAGCATAAGATGGCATCAAAAGTCAAAAACTAAATGATCATGAAGGCTATTGGTGACTTTGTAAGAGTCTAACATGTGTGAGCATGCGCCAAGTCAACCCAAATAAAGCATCAAGGAGAAAACCAAAATAATGCCTCCATACAATAAAAACAACGCATGATTTTTTTAAAGGCTCATTAAGCAATCTCAGTTATTTGAGACAATTCATGCTACAGCAAAACCACTAAGCATACTATCAAAAAGACATCAAGCACGACATGAAAAAGCCTAAGCCGCAGTCTACACAAGCTCCTTCTTGTACCACTATTTTGCACAAAGTTTTTCTCTTTTCCAACACCATTTGAAATTTTTATAAACACCTCTTTTGATGAAAACCAATAAATATCAGAGGAAAAAATACACCTTGATGAAAAGATATGACAAGGTCTAAATGCAAATCAAGGCGAAAACAAAAACCAAAAGCAGTAGCAGAAAAAGAAGAACGCTCAATTTTTAATAAGAGTGAAAACTAGAGCGTTCTTGGCAAATGAAAATGAGGCAACTTCTCCAAAAGAAAATTTGTTGGGGTCCAACCATTTATTGCAGCAAACAAACAAACTAAACCAACTAAGAAAACTAAAACAACTGACGCTCCAAGAAAAACACATAGTGCATGAAGCAATAAAAATATAGTGTTTTGAAAGGTGACCTGATTTTTGCCGATGAAGAAGGGGTGCCTCGGGGGCATCCCCAAGCTTTGATGCTTGTACTTCTTGGATATTTCTTGGGGTGATGCATGGGCATCCCCAATCTTGAGCTTTTGTCCATTCTTCAACTCATCTCATCATTCTCCAATCCCTACACTCGAAAACTTCCTTCATACAAAACTAAACACAATTCTATTAGCAACATTAGTGTAGGGATAACATATAATCAACCTCTTTTTACTTCAGGTTTCAACTCAAAACCACCACATATATAGCAAGTACTACTGTAGCAACCTCCACAAGAGTTCCGTGATCAAAAGAACTCGCACAGAAAGCGATAAAGTGACAAAAACAAATATTGGCAGAAATCTGTCAAAACTGAACAGCTGACAAAATGTCGAATTTTTGAAAGGTTTTCTGTTGCTCAAATCAAAAAGTGTTCAACTAACGAAAGTTTGGATATAACCTGGGGCATATGCACAAGAAATCGCAGGTCCAAAAGATATACAGAGAATTTATACGAATTTTTACGGTGCAGCACCGAAAACAGTTTCAGGACAGCAACATCCCCAAATCTTTACCTCGCTCAAATTAGAGGCTTCTCTTGGCACAAAAACGAAATAAACAAGATAAGGAGTGTTCATTACAGTATTAATGACTTACAAGACTCAAATAAAAGAAAAAGTACTAAAAAGAAAACATTGGGTTATCTCCCAAGAGTGCTTTTCTTTAACGCCTTTGAGCTAGGCGCAGAAAATTGCGAATCAAGTAACATCAAGTGATGAAGCATCAAGCTCATAATTTGCTCTAAGAATAGAGTCAAAAATTAATTTCTTTCTTTTCCTAGGGAAGTGTTCCATACCTTTTTTTAGTGGGAATTGATATTTGATAGTGCCTTCCCTCATATCAATGATGGCACCTACAGTTCGAAGAAAGGTTCTTCCCAAAATAATAGGGCATGAAACATGGCATTCAACGTCCATAACAAGAAAATCAACGGGAACAAGGTTATTGTTAACCACAATAAGAACATCATTAATCCTTCCCAAAGGTTTCTTTTTAGCAACATCAGCAATAGGAACATCAAAATAACATTTTTCAAGCGGTGGTAAATCAAGCATGTCATAAATCTTTCTAGGCATGATAGAAATACTAGCACCTAGATCACATAAAGCATGGCAATCATAACCATTAACATGCATATCAATGATGGGTTCCCAACCATCTTCTAACTTCTTGGGAACAGAAGCTTTTTGCTTCAACTTTTCATCCCTAATTTTTATGAGAGCATTGGTAATATGCTTAGTAAAAGCAATATTTAAAGAACTAGCATTGGGAGTCAAAGCAAGCTTTTGAAAGAACAAAATAACTTCAGATTTATTGCAGACATCAACATCAAAATCATTAAAAGAAGTAGAGCTATCATCTCCCACACTCCAAAAAATTTCAGCACTCTTTTGAGAAAAAGTTTTGGCAGTTTTAGGCTTTTTAACACAAGGAGTGGGAGTTTTCTCTACACCAATCAAAGTAAGAGGATTGCTAGCAGTAGGAACAACATCATTAGAGGTAGTAATGGTACATACCTTCATCTCTCTAGCCATCTCATCTTCTCTTTCCCACCTGGCATGCAATTCCGCTAACAATCTAATATTTTCATCAATTCCAACTTGAATAGCATTAGCGGTAGCGAAAACATTGTTCTCTTTCACCTCATTAGGAAACACTTTTAATTTCAGAAGTTCAACATCATGAGCAAGGCTATCAACTTTAGAAGCAAGAATGTCAATTTTGCCTAACTTTTCCTCAACAGACTTATTAAAAGTAGTTTGCTTACCGATGAAGTCCTTGAGCATTACCTCAAGCTCGGAGGGCGCAGCCCTAGTGTTGTTGTAGGAGTTACCATAAGAATTACCATAACCATTACCATCGGTAGAAGGATACGGCCTATAATTGCTACTAGCAAAATTGTTCATATAAGCATTGTTGTTAAAATTATTGTTTCTAATGAAATTCACATCAACATGCTCTTCTTGAGCAACCAAAGAGACTAAAGGAACATTATTAGGATCAACATGAGTCCTATCATTAGCAAGCATAGCCATAATTGTATCAATCTTATCATTCAAGGAAGAGGTTTCCTCAACAGAATTTACCTTCTTACCTTGTGGAGCTCTCTCGGTGTGCCATTCGGAATAATTTACCATCATGTTGTCAAGTAGCTTTGTTGCGGCGCCCAAGGTAAGGGACATAAAAGTGCCTCCAGCAGCTGAATCAAGTAGGTTCCTCGAAGAAAAATTCAGTCCTGCATAAAAAGTTTGGATAATCATCCAAGTAGTCAGTCAATGAGTGGGGCAATTCTTTATCATAGATTTCATTCTTTCCCAAGCCTGAGCAACATGTTCATTATTAAACTGAGTAAACTTCATAATATTGCTACGCAGAGATATAATCTAAGCAGGAGGATAGTATCTACCAATAAAAGCATCCTTACACTTAGCCCAAGAATCAATACTATTCTTAGTCAAAGACAGCAACCAATCTTTAGCTTTTCCTCTCAAAGAAAAAGGAAACAACTTGAGCTTAATAATATCACTATCAACATCCTTATATTTCTGCATCTCACATAGCTCAACAAAATTGTTGAGATGAGCTGCAGCATCTTCAGTACTAGCACCAGAAAATTGCTCTTTCATAACAAGGTTCAACAAAGCAGGCTTACACTAGTAGGGAAAACCTCTTCTGTGGCGCACCCATATATGCATTCTGTGGTGCATGGGTGGTGCTCCACAGAATCTTCGCCACAAAAATAAGTATTCTGTGGCACACCAGTACATGCGCCACAGAAATTTGGAATTCTGTGGCGCACCAAGCCCTAATGCGCCACAGAATTAAGAAATTCTGTGGCGCATTATGGCGTGGTGCGCCACAGAATTAGGTGCACCACAGAATTGCATTTTAGTGCACCACAGAAATATTACAGTTTTTATACAGAACTTATTCTGTCTGGTGTATATATACAGGTATTAACAGATATAATATAGCAGTATACAGATATATCAACAGATTTCATATAGCACAATTATATATCTCCATATACAACTCATTTCATATAGAATATTAACAGATTTCATATAGCTCCATGCATATACAACTCATCATACATATATATCTCCATACAACTCATAATCCATGCAAATTAAGTGCATCATCTCAAGATACAAATGAAGTGACACCAGTCGCCGCCTACACTAGGAGGAAATAGAGTACCGCTCCGACGATGGTGAGCAAGAGCGAGAGCACAATGAAGGTCTTCATCTTGCTCTTGTTCGACTGGTGCTTCCTCCACTTGGCAACCGCCTCTTGTTGAGTCGGGTAGCCTTTGTAGCAGTTGCCGCTGAACTTGTGCACCTGTTCCTTGCAGTCCGTCCACTCCTCATAGACTCCTGAAACCCACCCCTCGAACATGACGTACCACGTCATCTCTATGGATACAAGGCATATTAGTATATAATGCAATGGAAAGAATTAGAGGGTTCACATGCATACATATTCACAAGAATTAAAGCAAGGAAATAATAATAAACCTAAAAGTCATATAGCATCGGTATCACATAAGTAATCAAGTTCTACTACATCGACTACAATAGTAATTGAAGTCCAACAACGACACTAAGCAAGTTTATTTACAACACAGTAGGCACACCGGCCTCTCGATCAACGAGACGTCTTGTTCATGGGCTCCGGGAACGGTTTGTACATGTCCTTCGTCGTCCACGTCCTTCCATCACCCTGCCTATGTAGGCGTTCTTCTATATCCCTCTTACACAACCCTCTGAGTTGGTGTAAGAGCCCCGATCTGTTGCATACATCTTCTACGATAATTTCCAATAGCTTTACTTGGATGCGATGGAAGTCTTCTCTAAGATCAGCATCGCTGATCTCCCCTGCCATATTTTTGGGGTCTCGCTTACTAGGTGGCAGACGCATCATCTCTGCATCCGCGACAAACCCTTTAAGGTGATGGAGGACATAGAAGGCCTCCTTCATGCTGTCATCTGGCTGCTTGATGCAAGGGAAGTTGATCACGTGCTTGAACCCCTGCTCTTTAGTGTCCGGCCTGATAAATTTCCCCTTCTCGTGGAAGATGCCTCCATTTTTGGAGTAGAAAAGGATAGCCTCATCGAGAACACTCCTTATTCTGTTGTAGTCTTTCTTCGTCGTCGTACTCGATGAGTCAAAGTACTGGGCTAGTGACCACTTCGGGCAAAGAACGACGAGTGTGCAGTATGTGTCCCTGCTCAACACATACAATTTAAATGGAATGTTGGAAATGATTGGCAATGGAAGAAATATATAAGAAAGCATAAGTTACGACGGCCGAGAGCGAATGTGTACTTACTCGGGAAAGACAGGCAGAAGAATGGTGTTCTTCTCTTTGTTCATGAGCATGAAGTTCTGGAGGTACCGCACCGCCGCGGTCCGTGTGCTTGAGCCATCCACCAGCTGGCTATCGCGCATGTAGTAGGGATCCGCTACCGCGATGTTGGGGGGTCTCTCTCTCTTGATCTTCATCTGAAGATTGATCGCGTATAGGCGAACCAAGTTATAGTCGAGCCGTTTCCAGTGAAATAGATTGAAGACGTCCTCGAACACTATGAAGAAGATATCCACGGGGTATGCTTGGATGAAGTTCAGGTCTGCTGCTGGCACCTTGACCGTGAACACCGGGTAATTTGGATCCTTGTCTTGAAGAAGGAGGCTCTCTAGAAACTGAATAATTTGCTGCAAACTGATCATTGGTCCACTTGCGAGATGTTCGAGGTCCTCAGGCAGTATCAGTTTACCAGCTTCATGAAGCCAGGACAAGCCACCCGGTGTTCGTGGTACCATGTCATTGGCCCGCATCTTCTTAGGAAGAGTCTGGCTCAAAGATGCGCCCTTCTTATTTCCTCTCTTCCTTGGCTTCTTCACCTGACCTGCTGGGGGTGCTTCGGGTGCTGGTGGTGCTGATGGTGGGGTTGCTTGGGGTGCTGGTGGTGATGATGGTGGTGCAACGGGTGCTTGGGTTGCTTGGGGTGCTGGTGGTGCTGATGGTATAGCTTGGGGTGCTGGGGTTGATTCGCGTGGCTCCCCGACGATCGTCTTATACAACATGTTAGGGCTGAAAATGGTAGCCGGCTTGACTTGAGCTGGATTGCCAGCCTCCGGAGGAGTGTCTTGCAGAGAAAGACCCGTAAAGGTCAGGCGCTGCGTGACTGTAGTGGGACGACCAAGTTGATCGCCGTGAGTGCGGAAGGCTTCTTCATCCATATGAGGCATGTACATATCTTGGCTGCAGGCGCCAGTGTTGATGTAGGCATCGACATTATCATCATCATCGTTGCCATCAAGCGGCACCATGTCCTGGAAGTTAGGTGGTGGCGGTTGCGATGCCGCCGCTTGGCGTACCTTGCGTTTGGTCGACGGTCGTTGCGGAAGCTTTCCCAACAGCTGTTGGTGGCGTGTGGTGGTAGCGGCGATCGCCGGTTCCTTCCGGGTGGCGGCGGCGACCGCCGGTTCCTTCAGGGTAGTGGCGGCAGTGACCGCCGGTTCCTTTCGGGTGGCGGCGGCGACCGCCGGTTCCTTCAGGGTAGTGGCGGCGGCGACTGCCGGTTCCTTAAGGGTGGGGTCGGCGCCGGGCCGGACGACCTTGGGCCGGATGATAGGGGAGGTGGTGCCGATGTTGCGCCTGACACTCGGAAGACCCCCACCCAGACGAATCTGGTTCTTCGGCCATGTCATAAGCCAGCCGATGCAATTCCCAAGGACCATAACGTCGTCCTCGTCTGTGCCCGGAGGTTGATCGGGGGGAGGAGGTTGTGGTACTCCGGCAGTACCATTGCCAACTTCACCTTCACCAGATGATCTGCAATGTTTCTGTGGTGCATAGTTTGGCTGGGCATGACAGTGCCGCTAGCAACATCCATCAACTTGCCGCCGGGCTCCACCACATGCAGGAGTATGCAAGGTTCGTCCTGAGTCAGGGGCATGTTGGATAAGATCAGCACAAGGCATATATAGTTAAAGAAGATGACACGGAGGACTAACTAATGAGTTACCTTCTTGACGGCGTTGATCTCTGCTAATGTTGATACAAGGGCGTCGGTGCCGGTGCCAGGCCGCTCACTCTCGAGTGCACTATCAGGCACCACCACCCTATCAGCTTCCACGGTTGGGGGCGTCGATGCGACCAGGTGGAGCGGCGGCGTCGGGGTCACCAGCGGTGACACTTGGTGACTTGAGTTACTGCCGCTGACGCTGGGCACATTTATCGGCCCCTGTTGACCTGCCGCATTCCAAGCAGCTAGCCCCTCCATCAAACCAGGGGGATGATCTGCCGGAGCTTCTCCTGCAGCTTCTCGTCCACTAACTTACTCATCTCGGTGGGGTCCACTATTTTCTCTAGTGACTCCACCTTCTTCTTCAGCTCCTGAACCTCGGCTTTATCCTTAGTCGACCTCCTCTCCTTTCTCGACTTGTCATCTGATCCGTAGTACTCGGATACCTTCATACTTGTGCCAAAGCCGGACACACGGCCAGCCGACGTCGGTGGCTTGTCCAGGTCCCGTTCCTTGTATGCGTTCGTCGCCCTGTTGAAAGGCGTGTCCCACTGTTCCGTCGACCCCTGGGACGACGGGCCAGCCGTAGAACTAGCCTTAAACTCATGGTCCTTCAGACAAAGGAACTTAAGGTTAGCCCATTTGGCTTCATTGCTTAATAAGATCAGCGCAATAATAATATAGACTATCCTTACCAGGAGTTTCTCGAACTTCTTCACGTCGGGGTAATCTATAACAAATTCCCCCGTCTCCTAGTCTAAGTAGTAGCGGGACCGGACATAGTTCCTAGTCTGTATATCCGCGATTTTTAGCCAGGGGTTTTCTTTGCCCAGACGTATCATCTCGGCATCCTCCTTGTCCCAAGTGGGTTGTTTTCCTCGGTAACCGCCACTTCTGCAACGGTGAGCCCCTAGGTTCAATTCCCGCATTTTCTTCCCCCAGGCAGTCCATTTTTTAGCCTCATCAGTCTCTAAGGACGACTTGAATGCTTCGAAGTCTTCTCTAGAGAGCGTCGGGTCTTTGCGACTTATCTGCTCCCAGCTTTTACCTTTCTTGATCTTGTCCTTCAGCCGGGTTTTCCAGCTGCTCAAGGCGGTGCTCATCTTCGTGAGAGCTAAAGAGTCCACCTTTTTATTGAACGGCTGTGGGAACGTGTATCGTTGGTGAAGCTTCTGGATGAGGGTTGCGGCCAAAGCCGCGTTGGCCTCGCTTCTGAGGTCTTGAGTGTTGAGCGGCACGGTTTCACGGACGATGCACCCTAGTTGCATCGCGTACCCTTTGGCAACCTTAGAAGGCTCCAAGGGTAGGCCACTTTCGGAGACCAATGTGAAAGGATCGGTGATGTTGGCTAGCACTTGCGGCCTCCGATCCGCCCTTGGCCTCTTCGCCTTCCTCTTCTTCTTGGCCTCCTCAGGGTTGCCGCCGCTATCACCTTCCGTGCGGTCGGTGGTCTCTTCACCGGTCTCGGCGGCGTCATCCCGGCCCTCTTCCTCATCGCCGCTCTCGGAGGCGGCCCCCCAGCTCTCTTCCTCATCGCTGCGATCGGCGGCGCCCCCCCGGCCCTCTCCCTCATCGTATTCCTCCCACCATTCCTTGTTGGCCTCTCTGGCGACTTCCTCCTGGCTCTTAGGGTTAGAAGTGCCCGACATGTTTATTTGCACTTCATTAAAAAGAGGCAAATAGTTAGTACATAATGCAACGGAAAAATTCAAAATTTCGGCATGACTTTTGCTAATTTTTCTACCTATGAGTGCCCATTTCTCAACCGACACGGAAGCGAATCAACACTTCAGGAGAAATGGGCAACTCAGTTTATTCATCCACACTTAACAGCATCTCATAAGCATATATAACAGCAGATTATGGTCAAAATATCTCATTGCATAACACATAACAGTAGCAATATTCACAGACTAGCATAAGATATTAATTAAAACCAAAATGTATAATGTAAACCATATATTCCTTGCGATGAATTTCTCGTGGATACTAAACGATTGAAAATAGAGTTATGCACATGAAATTCTACCTAAGTCCCCATCAAAATGATATTATGGCTGTGTATAGTGAGTGCAGAAAGATTGACTAAACTAATTTTGGATGGGGCTAGCTATGTATCTAAATTGTTTAAGTCTAAATCTTACTTGGACTTACCAATGCATAGGCAGGCGAAAAAATTTAAGAAATATTGTTGCCAGGAAACGCATAACTAAGAGAAAACGGCTGCTTAACTAGACAACCTAATGCTTATTCATTCTGTTGTGTGCTTGGCTTTTGCGGAAGGATGAGTTACTGGGAACACGGGAATTAGCTACTGGGAGTCTACATTGCTCTCATCCAATACTACAGAAAACCATTATCATGCGTTGTCATATCCACAGAGCAGCACAAAAAATAGAGGTGTAGTATCTTCTATGCATGTGAACTTACCACAGCTCATGCATCGATTAGAACGGAATAGAGGTGTAGTATCTTCTATGCATACTAACACAAACAAAAGCAAGGCAATCTACGAATTGAGTTATATATATGGAATTCTACTGAACCACATGCAAATTCAACATACCTTGAAGGATCCCCCGACGCTGGAGCTCCTTGTCCACTCGAGCCCGAGCTGCTTCATGGAGGCCTTGTAGGTGCCCCTCACAGCGTCCCCGCCGTCGAAACTCCTGGCGATGGCGAACTCCCAGGCGTTCTTGGCCGTATCGAAGGTGGAATCGATGGTGGTAAGCCGGCCGGCGCCGTGGGCGTAGGTGTACTTGACTCGGCAGCCGCCCGAGCCGAGCGCGTGGGAGACGCTGACCTTGTTAGCGGGGTCGAAGGCGATGGCGAGGTCGAGCGCCGTGCGGCTCGGAGGCGGGGCAGGCTTTGGTGGGGCGGGGGAGGGGGTGGTGGCCGGCGCCGTGGGCGTAGGTGTACTTGACTCGGTGATCCGGAGGGGCGGCGCTCCAGAGGGGCGAGGAGGGGCGGCACTCCAGAGGGGCGAGGAACGGAGGAGGGACGACGCTCGGGAGGGACGACGCTCGAGAGGGGCGGCGGCGAGGGTGGACGCGATGCAGGGAGTCGATCTCGATCTGGCAGGGGAACAGAGAGAGAAGAAGCAGTTGCGCGGGGGAGGGGATCGATCCCCAGTTTTACTAAGTGTCATGCGCCACCGAATTAGCTAATTCTGTGGCGCATCCCACTAGTAGATGTGCCACAGAATTTATTTCCTTTTTTAATTATTTTAGTTATTACTCCCTCTGTTTCAATGAATAAGGCTTATATTTTTTCTAAAAATTCAAAGAACATGAAGTTTGACCAAATTTTCATATGATGTCTATATAATATTATAGTTGTCGATAGTTTCTAAAATTATAAGCCTTATGCTTTGGAATGTGCATACACAAAAAAGTCTCAATCACACACACCAAAAAAGTCTTCTCCGTCCGGTTCCGAGCTAGCTTAGCGTTTCTTCACGATCTTCTTGCCCTTCTTGTTGGCGGTTGAATACTTTATGCCGGCCACCTTGAGATTTCTTCGTGTGAACGGACAACCTTTAGTAGGTAGGGAGGTCTTCCTTCTTACTTTACTAGTAGTAGGCATGTCGAAGTGCTTGTCGAACTCCTCCTCGATCTTTAGGTCACCGTTCTTGTCCAAGTCTTCCTCGTTTACGTCTCCTTCTATTCCTATGATGCTCCTCTTGCCCCTCCTCACGACAACACGGCTAGGCCTCGACGGGTCGGTGATGAAGAAGCATTGGTCAACTTGGCTACCGAGTACCCATGGCTCATTTTTCGCGGATGCGTTCTTCGATTTGGCATCCGGTATAACCATGGTGGTGAAATATCGGCCTTCTTTTTCGACCTTCTTGGCCCATCTCACACGGAACATTGGCACCGTCTCTCCACAGTAATTGAGCTCCCATATCTCCTCGATCCTTCCAAAAAATCTTTCCTTGACAATAGTCTCGTCATCGGCGTATGATAGCATAGTTACTCCTGAGTTTTGATTTTCACTATTTTTGTCCTTTTCCTCGGTGTAGAATCTGTAACCGTTGATGTCGTACCCCTGATAGGTCCTTACGTTATGCCCGGGGCCCTGTGATAAGGTGTATATGAGTTTTTCATCTTCGGTAGAAGGCCTTCTGCTCTGTGCTTGAAGCAGTTGACTTTGCTTAAACCAAAGCATGAAGCCGGAGTTGTGCTCTTTGGTTACATGTCCCATCTTCCTTGGCTGGCTCATATCGATGTAATTCTGCTCAATTATGCTTTTGTGCTCTTGCACAAAAGGTTCGACCAATTTTAAGTGTTGTAGCGCGACCCGGTGAGCCCTTTCAAAGTCGTCGCGTCGATTGACAATGCCCACATGGACTGAGCGGTAGCCCTCGCGGTGACCGACTCCAGCGAGCCTGCCGAGGTGCGTCCTGGTGGGCAGACCAACATGATCCTGGTCGTCCTCGGTGCTTAGATAATTCTGGCAGAAGGAGATGCACTCGTAGGTTAGGAACCCCTTGGCCATGCTTGCGTCTGGACGGGCCCTGTTGCGAACGTATCCTTTCATGACACAGTTCTGCCTTTCGAAAGGCATCATGTTGTGGAGGAACGTCGGGCCGAGCTGCCTGATGTCATCAACAACATGGAGAAGGAGATGGATGCATATATCAGAGAATGCGGGCGGGAAGTAAATCTCGAGCTCACATAGTATCACCACGATCTCATCCTGTAGCATCTTGAGCTGCCTCACGCCGATCAACTTCCTGGTGATAACGTCAACGAAGTTGCAAAGGCCAAACAGCGTATCACGGACGTGCTCGTCCATTATCCCTCGGATCGCAACGGGAAGTATCTGCATCATGAGCACGTGACAATCGTGAGACTTCATCCCGGTGAACCTCTTCTTCGCTATGTCTAGATATCTTCTTATATTCCCCGAGTAACCGTGAGGAAGTTTCACTCGTAGGAGGCACCTGAAAAACTGCTCGAGCTCCTCCGGACTCATTGTGAAGCAGGCAGTGGGAAGCACCACCGTGTTCTTCTTAGCCCTTTTACGGAGACATTGAGTCCCTTCCGCCTGATCATCATCATCATCGTCGTCGTTGTCATCAGTATCGGGGGCTTGAAGAGCTTTTCTGATGCCAAAATGTTTCAGATCGTATCTTGCTTTTGGCCCATCCTTGGACTTTTCCGAGTTGCAAAGAGTGCCAAGCAGACTCTCGGTAACGTTCTTCGTAATGTGCATGACATCGAGGCTGTGGGGCGTGTGGAGGACCTTCCAGTACTCCAAGTCGTGGAAAATAGACCTCGCTTTCCATACACCGAGCAGCGGCTCTGGCTTCGGTCGCTTCTTTCCCGGCGCTGGGCACTCCTTCCAATTTTTTAGAAGATCGTCAATTTCTGCACCGCTCCTCTATCGCGGGGGTCCATTGGGCTCATCTTTACCATTGAACAGATCACCGCGTTTTCTCCACGGGTGATCCAAGCGAAGCCACCTTCGAGCACCTGGGTACATGGTTTTCGAGGACCCGGGATCCCTTGGTAGCTGTAGATGCGGGGTCTCGTCTATGCACTTCACACAGCCGCAGAATCTGTGGCTGACCTGGGCAGATACGTATGCGCAACCAGGATAGTCCGTAACCGTCGTGATCAACGCGGCTCTCATATCGAAATAAGTTCTACTGTAGGCGTCCCACGTACGGGGTGGCGTCTTCCACAACGTGTCTAACTCCTCTTTCAGCAGCCCGAGATACAAATGCATGTCGACACCTGGTTGTTTCGGCCCCTGAATGAGAATACTCAGGTGTATGTACCTTTGCTTGGTGCACAGCCACGGGGGTAGGTTGTAAGGCCATACAAACACAGGTCAGGTGCTATGTGTGCTACTCTGGTTGCCGAACGGATTGAGTCCATCGGTGCTCATACCCAGCCTGATGTTCCTTCCGTCGCCCCCGAACCTAGGGAAGGCAATGTCCAATGCTTCCCACTGGCCAGCATCTGAAGGGTGTGTCAGCATATAGCCCATCTCCGGATCTTCTTCGGGCTTCTCCCTTTCCGCGTGCCATTGCATGAGCTTTGCTTCCTTAGGGTCCACAAAATACCGCTGCAGACGGGGAGTGATACGAAAGTACCATACCACTTTTCGAGGTACCTTCTTGTTCCCAACCTTGTACCGTCTGTGGCCGCACACCGGACATGTGTTCATGTCCTTGTACTCCCCCCGATAAATCACGCAATCATTGATGCAGGCGTGGTATCTTTCGTGCGGTAGGTCAAGAGGGCACACAACTTTCTTGGCCTCCTCGATACTACTTGGCAATGTGTTCCCCTCTGGGAGACGATCGTGCCAGAATTTCATGTTCTTGCTGAAGCTGGAATCGGTCCATTTGTTCCGCGTCTTCATCTGTAGACAATCAAGCGTTACATGCAAGCGCGTATCCTGCGGACGGCACCCAGGAAATTTCGGAGTCATCCCGTCTTTCTCCATTTGCGCCAGCTTGGCTCTCTCTCTGGCTGCAGCTCTGTCGTTGCTCGTCTCATGGAGGAGCAGATCTTGAACATGAGAGTCCCGCAAGGCTGAAATTCGCGGAGTCGCGCCAGAATCTTCTTCTTCATCATGATCTTCTCCGCCGACAACTTCTACTTCATGATGATCTTCACCGCTGACTTCTTCTTCATGATGATATTCTCCACCGACATGTGGTGCTTCGTCATCTCGCTCGCCACCATGGTCTTCATGCGCACCATTTGTTGGGGCCGGCCGCGCCTGGTTGTCCTGCATGAAACCGCGCCTCAGCAGGTGCTCCTCCAGTTGTCCGGAATTAGGGTTGATCCAACGCTCGAGTTTGCATGATCGACATGGACATCTTATCTGGCGCCTATTGTTCCGAATCATGTCCTCCTTCGCGTCTTTCTTGTATCTACTAATTCGAGCGGAACTCATCAAGAGGACCATGGTTTTCTGCAAATGGTATACATAGAGCAGAAAATTAGAACCGCAACACATGCACACACATGCATGGACCTCTCCTAAAGGTATACATAGAGCGGAAAAATTCGGCATGACCTCTCCTAAAGGTAGGACGTATGGGTAGTGCAAAAATTTGCCGAAACAGAAATGAATCAACGTCTCGACAAACATCCATGCACCACACCGGCACACACACAAGCGCTTCACGTGCAACAATCATCCATACACAAGATCAACATGCGCATGCATGTCCCCTCCAAATACTCACCTTGTAGATTCGATACCGAGACGAGACCGCGATCGATGAGTTGGAGAGGAGGAGAGAGTATGGAGAGGCTTCTCCTCACCGCCAATTATGTATCAACCAAAGTAAGTATAATAAGTACCAAAGAAAGTGAAAACTATGGCCAAAATGGGATGAGAGGGAAGGGAGCTAGAGCTGGATCTAGATGGAGGAGAGGAAGATGAATGGCTTGGGAGTGTGGGAGGTGTGGGAGGTTGGCACTTTAAAGGTGTGGGACGAGCTAATTCTGTGGCGCATCTGGTCAAGTGCTCCACAGAATTCCACTAATTCTGTGGTGCACTAGACGAGATGCGCCACAGAATGTACTAATTCTGTGGCGCACCAGAGGAGATGCGCCACAGAATTAGTACATTCTGTGGCGCATCAGGTCTGGTGCGCCACAGAATTAATGGAACCAATGATTGGGGCTGGCAAGGAGTAGGCCCCACCCAAATTCTGTGGCGCATGGCCTTCTGGTGCGCCACAGAAATGCTGTATTTTTGTGGCGCACCCTACCAGGTGCACCACAGAATTATTTTCTGTGGCGCACTGCTGGCTGGTGCGCCACAGAATTGCATCCCACCTATAAGGGTTTTCCTACTAGTGTTAATCTCATAAAAATTCGCAGCAGTAGCAGGTGGTGCAATAGGAGTGCAGATAAAATCACTATTGTTCGTGCTAGTAAAGTCACACAACTTGGTGTTTTCAGGATTGGACATTTCAGCAAAACTAAAGTAAACAAGTAAAAATAACTACCAAGGATTCTAAATTTTTTGGGTTTTTGATATAAAATGATGCAGGTAAAGTAAAGAAAGTAAAGCAAAACAATAAAACAAAGTAAAGGATGTGCGTGCGAAAACTCCCCTCGCAGAACTCTTCCACTCTTCCCCGGCAACGGCGCCAGAAAAGAGGCTGATACTCCAAGTTGATGTGGAAGATCAGAGGTCCTTGTGCGTGGTGAATGACCAGCCCGTTGGGAACCCCAAGAGGAAGGTATGATGAGTATAGCAGCTTGTTTTCCCTCAGTTAAGAAACGAAGGTTTATCGTTCAGGAGAAAAGCAGACAGTGACAGCTGAAGGTGATGCTTGCTAGTTTGCGACAGCTTCGGACAATTTATATATGGCGCCTCGTCCAAGCTTTGCTTGCTAGCTGCAACGTGGAACCTGCACACACACAACCAAGTACTTTGCTCCCAACTTGCGATGAGGTTGTCAATCTCACCGGTTTGCTTGAAACAAAGGTATGAGCGTATCAAGTGGAAAATAGTAGAAGTATGCGAATAAAGTAAACAGTGCGAGTAAAGTAAACAGGTGATATCAATATGATGGAAATAGGACCGGGGTCCACAGTTCACTAGTGGTGTCTCTCCATAGATAAAATTACAGTTGGGCAATTGATAGAATAAAGATAAACGTGATATGTCAAGAAGATCACTATGAGATTTACTCTGGGCATTACAACAAAATACATAGACCGCCATCCAACTGCATCTATGACTAATAATCCACTCCCGGGGATATCAATCCGAACACCCCAAAAGTATTAAGTTGCGAACAACAGATAATTGCATTAAGCAAAGTGTGTAATGTAAACAAAGCATATGCCCTTGAGCATATGAATGTTGTTTTCTCCCTAGTAGCAATAGCACATCTACCACCTTAGAGGTTTCTGTCACTCCCCCAGGTGAAATAGAGGCATGAACCCACTATCGAGCATAAATACCCCCTCTTGGAGTCACTAGCAACTACTCGGCCAAGATAGCTACTAACAACGGAGAGCATGCAAGATCATAAACAACATAGAGATAACATAAGATAATATTCAGTGCAGCAACTTAATCATAAACACCAATATTCATCGGATCCCAACAAACCAAACATGTAGAATTACATAACATTGATCTCAATCATGTAGGGCAGCTCATGAGATCTAAACATGAAGCACATGATGGAGAAGACAACCATCTAGCTACTGCTATGGACTCATAGTCCAAGGTAGACTACTCACTCATCGCTCCGGAGGCAAGCATGGCGATGAAGAAAACCTCCGGTGGCGATTCCCCTCTCCGGCAGGGTACCGGGAAGAGCTTCTGGACCCTCGCGATCTTCGGGTCGACGGCGGCGGCGGATCATGATGTGTTCTAGAAAACTGATCGGGTCCTTAGGTTTTTTCCGTTGGGGGGTCTTTATAGGCGAAGGGGCGATGTCAGAGGAGGAGCCAGGCGCCCTCATGCGGGGCCCGCGCAGCCAGGGGCCTGGCCGCACCACCCCTATGTGTGGGGCCCTGGTGGCCCTACTCCTTCTCTCCTTTGGATCTCTGGAAGCTTCCGGGTAAAATAAGACTTCAGAAACTTGTTTTGTCCAATTCCGAGAATATTTCCTGTGTATCACTTCTGAAACACAAAAACAGCAGAAAACAGGAAACTGGCACTGTGGCAACTTGTTAATAGGTTAGTTCCGGAAAATGCATAAAAGTGCCATGAAGTGTAATGAAACAATAGGCAAATGGTGTAAAAACAAGCATGGAGCATCAAAAATTATAGATACGTTAGAGACGTATCAGAATCTTATAAGAAAATAAATCAAAGAAGCACATAGTCACAAGTATAGGTAGACAAAACAAGAGCAACTTCGGAACATTCAATATAAAGAGAGGTGTTTTTGTAACATGAGAATTCCAACAAACATATTTTCCTCTCTCATAATAATTTTCAGTAACATCATGAACAAACTCAACGATATAAATATCACACTCACCCTCCTTTGTTAAGCATGGAGGGCGATCAAATAAGGTATTAGTTAAAGAGTTACTCTTATTGGGAGGTAGATATGGGTAGCTCCATTCTTCCTCCTCTTGATCATCACTCTCCTCCTCTTTTTCATCCAATAAGCTTCCAGTTTCAGCAATTTCTCCTTCCATAGGCTCCTTCAAGGCATTAGTCTCTTCTGTTGGAGAGCATCTATTGAATTATTTAAGAATATAGCCATTTTCTTCCCTGTAATTATCAAAGCAAACTTTTAGTATATCATAAACCTCAGATTTATAAGATGCATCATCAGTATTTTCAAGCAAATAAGCAAGTTCAAATGCACCCTTCCAAGCAATAAATTCTTCAATTTGTTCCACATCATAAAAATCATAATTTCCATTAATATAAGAAGATATGGTAACATCATCATTATACTCATATTGAAAAGGGAGATGTTTATACCTCCTATAGCAACAAGATTTATCAAAGCAATAGGTAACATTATAAGTAGAGCACACATTTCTAGCAATGATATACAATTTATCAATTTGTTCCCATAAGTGTTTCCATTTTTGTGACAAGCGGTGTTCCTCATAATATTTTTATTGCGCTTTGATGTCTACACACGCTTCTGTTCTTGTAGACAGTGTTGGGCCTCCAAGTGCAGAGGTTTGTAGAGCAGTAGCAAGTTTCCCTTAAGTGGATCACCCAAGGTTTATTGAACTCAGGGAGGAAGAGGTCAAAGCTATCCCTCTCAAACAACCCTGCAATTACGATACAGAAAATCTCTTGTGTCCCCAACACATACAATACACTTGTCAGATGTATAGGTGCACTAGTTCGGCGAAGAGATAGTGAAATACAAGTGGTATGGATGATTATAAGTAGTAAATACAATCTGGAATAAAAATGGCAGCAAGCAAACAAGTACAAAACAGCAAGTAAATGGTGTGCAAAGCTTGGAAACAAGGCCTAGGGATCATACTTTCACTAGTGGACACACTCCCAACAAATATAACATAATTGAACAAATAAATAACTTCTCTTCACTATGGTACTCTGAATTACTCTCCTATTGAACAACACTAATCATTGCATAGGGCTACGAAGCACTCCTTAAAGTTCATCAAGTACTTGACAAACACCACTCATAGAGATATCCAAATCAAATCACAACTCAAGATAAATATTATTGCAACTTAGACCAAGTACTAACACGGTGCACACGCTGTCAACATTACACCATGAAAGGAGGATAAGATCACTTCAATACTATCATAGTGATAATTATTCTCATAATCCATAAAAGATCACAATCGTAGCCTAGACCAAGTACCACCATGATGCATGCACTGTCACCGTTACACCATGGCAGGAGGAATAGATTACTTTAATAACACACTAGAGTACACATAATGAAGAAGAGTAACATCTACTTATTCAACATGATACAAAGCTCACAATCACATAAAGATCACATCATGGGAGAGAGAGGTGAACCACATAGCTACCGGTAGAGCCCTCAGCCCCGAGGGAGAACTACTCCCTCCTCATCATAGGAGACAGCAAGGTTGATGGAGATGGCAGCAAGGTCGATGGAGATGGCGGAGATGGCAATGGAGACCGATGGAGATGGCTCCGGGGGCACTTCCCCATCCCGGCAGGGTGCCGGAATAGAGACTTCTGTCCCCCGAAATTCGTCGATGGCGGCGGCGGAGCTATAGAACTATTCTAGAAATTTCGCTGACTCCCCTAGGGTTTTCTGTCCCGAGGCTTTATATAGGTGAAGGGGCGTCGTCAGGGGGCAGCCAGGGGCTCCTCACACCAGGGTGGCGCGGCCAGGGCCTGGGCCGCACCACCTATGTGTGAGGGCGGCCTCTGGCACCCCTCCGGCTCTCTTTTGGTCTTCGGGAAGCTTCCGGGAAAAATAAGACTTCTGGAACTTATTTCGTCCAATTCCGAGAATATTTCCTGTGTAGCTTTTCTGAAACACAAAAATAGCAGAAAACAAGGAACTGGCACTGTGGCATCTTGTCAATAGGTTAGTTCTGGAAATCGCATAAAAACGCCACGAAGTGTAACAAACATTAGGCAAATGGTGTAAAAACAAGCATGGAGCATCAAAAATTATAGATATGTTTGAGACGTATCAGCATCCCCAAGCTTAACTCCTGCTCGTCCTCGAGTAGGTAAGTGATAACAAAACAATAATTTTTGAGGTGACATGCACCATCACAATCTTGATCATATAGGTAAAGCATTGAGTGCTGAGATCAAAGAACTTAAAACATGGGCATGAAAGACATAATCTTGACAATAAGAAACTTAGTAATCATGTTATAACATGAAAATGAACACAAACAAAAGATCATGAAAATGAAACAATGAAAGTCAAACGTGTGTTCAAATCATAAGGAAAAACATACAAATGGTTTTCAGCTTGTCCCTCAAAGAGAGCAAAACATAAATGCATAGGACACCTTCAAGTTTAAGAGGGCGATGGTCTAGGTTGAGATTATAGGGGGGTTTTTCTAGTCGTCTCCACAGGGATCAACACAAATGAGACTATTTCCTAATTTCCAGAAGCTAAGCAGAAAAGTGGGGTTTTTGATGTTGAAAACTGAAAAGTAACAGGAGGTTTTGAGCGGGGAAGTTTTAACATAACAAGTTCAAGGATTTCTTGTTTGTCAGGCAAGAAAGCATTGAACACACAAGCAAATTTAGGAAGGGATGTGTTTTTGGGACTAGGTGCAGAGACTAGTCTTACACCTCACGGCTCGAGCAGTTGCAACACAGAAATCACAGTAATCTTGGAGTTTACAATGGAGTGTGTCACTCAAACCATAGCAAACAACAAAGACAAGTGTCAAACTGTTTTACAGTGCAAGATCCACAACATAGCACAGAGAATAGGGACAGGGAGAAAGATTTGCTGTTGGTCACCGAAGGCTTGCCGTGGCAGAGGAAGTAGAGGAGGCAGAGAAGTTGCTGTCGCGGCAGAGGATGCAGAGAAGTTGCTGTCGCGACAGAGGATGCAGAGGTTGAGGAAGAGCTTGGCCTTCAGATCCTTCGAGCCATGTTCATCTTGTGTTCTTGAGGTTCCTGAGGGAGTTCTTGGAGTTCTTGGTGGGGTTCTTGGAGTTCATGGTGGGTGGAGGAAAAAGGTGGAAAAGTTGGGTGTTGGACTGTGGAGGAGGAAGCTTTGGGTGAGAAGAAAAGTGAGGTGGTTGGTGGGATGGAGTGCTGTGTGGCGAGATGGGATGGTGGATGGGATGAGATGATATGGTGGAGATGATATATGGTGGGAGTAAACCTGGACCTCTCCTTTTAAAGACTT